>SSNP01000010.1:6930360-7003510 GCA_006937955.1 Pachypanchax playfairii | reverse complement strand
GGGGGGGGGGGGGTGCAGACATGAAATTAGCACACAGGAGACTTTTTAAGAGTGACTCAGCCAGAAGTTGCACCAGGAAGAGGGAATCCTTAGAATGTGAGTGCTGGATTTGTTTTCAGGTGGTTTTTCAGTAAGTTTTGTGTGGAATGAAATTGGACCAGAACAGGAAAATGTTCTTTTATGTTGATTGTTGTGACGTTAATGTGGCTGCTGTCCCACTGTGACGAACCACTGATGGTCCGGGGAAAAGACGTTGTAGCATCTGAAAGCTGAATGATGTAGTCACGCCTTGGAGCCCCACTTCACAGCACACACTCAACGCCACATGGTTGTCTGTCATGATGTGGAAGACGGAGGGGGCGGGGCTTTGAGCTAGGCACAAAGACTGCAGGGTGGGTGAGGTTCCATCACTGATATCCTCTTCTACCTCAAAACAAACACAATCAAACTTCACTAACGTCACCATGAGTTCACTTGAGCTGAGATCTATTCTAATATTTACTTCTTTTGTTTTTCTAAAGTGTTGATCTAGGGTTGTTAAGTAGTCCCCCCCCCTCCCCCCCTCACCCTGTCTCCCTCTGCAGCTCCCCACTCTTTACTCTGAAGTGTAAGTTGTGAATTTTAATGGGATAACTGAAGACAGACAAGGTGGATCCTGTGTGTGCAGCCGAAGGGCCCCTTTCTGTCCTGACAGAGAAGAAGTGCTGATGGGGGGGGGGGGGGGGGGGCTGTTCGTTAACTGGCTCTACAAACATACATCCCTTCCTCTCCACACCAGAGCTGCTCTGGTTACAACAGAAGCTTCCTGTCATGACGGGATGATTTTCTCCTGTCAGAGTTGCAGCTCCTCTTACGATGAAGCGTGACTTTGTTTTCAATCACTTCATTTAACGTAGTTTAGCAGCTTTAGTGTAAATCTGTCTCTAGTGGCTTTAATTCCTGGTTCTGATTCATTCATCTTTGCTTGTTTTATTTATTTGATCATTTATTAATTAAGACGTTGACATGGACTTGTTAAACTTGGAATGCAGTTTGGAAAAGAGAATTTGCTAATTGTTCCTTAAGCCCCCGTGTCATGAGCAGATCTATTAGCCTAATATGAAATGCGGCCTTGGAGGGCATTTTCAGAATTGGGGCATGAGCGAGTCTAACCCCATCTGAGTACCACCATCTTTTTTCAGTACCGTTGCTTCCCAGGAAGTGAGCGTTCCTGAGCAAAGTGGGTCTGTGTGGGAGCATTAGGGAGATATCCTGCTTCAGACTGAAGTGCCTTTAGACGCCTTCATGCCTGCTGCTGTGATCCTCAGCTGGCTGACGCAGAGCGAAGCTTCTTCTGTTTGACTGACGACTTGCACTGCCCCTTTTAAATGGCACCTGAGACAAGAAATGCACATTTTACTTGTCGATAAAATGTAGGAATCTTAATGAGGAAGCTGCCTGAACACAAGTGAATGAAAGCTGACTCGTGTTAATGCTTTCTTCATCCTCGATGGGGCGTGTAATAAACACAACCGCGGTATTTTCATACCACATTCCTCCTGACCTGAAATGTACCTGTCTGTCCTCTTTAATATATGACTGAACCCACACATGTTCTGTTCTGTCCTCATACAAGGTCAGATAAACTGTCATGGAATAACATTAAACTGCACTTGCTCATTTCAGAACATCGTCTTAAAGGCACTTAAACCAGCAGAATATTACCAGAATAATTAAAAACATGCTCATGTAGAACAATAAATGGCCAAAAAATGAAACTTACGTGGGCTGACTGTGTCGTCTCACAAGTTCAGGGAGAGGTCACCATGGCAGTGAAAATATATACAACCTGCTATAGCTTCAAAAGCAGTCATGTTTGTGCTGGCCGACATCCCTTTAATCTGCGTGTACGAGTTGTGATTCGGAGGACACTAAACACGTCGCTACTCAAGGGCTGGAAAGCCCATAAATCAGGCTAATTACTGAACACGGTTTGCTGGTAAACATAAGTTTAGCAGTCAACAGAAGCAATAACATCTAAATATAGTGTCTTCCTGCCAGTGACACGGTCATCTCATTCATTTTCATAAAACTGTACCTTCTCACTTTTTTTAAAAAGTTGTAAAACTAAAAATAACTTGGTTTAATAAAAAGTGTAAAATGTGTCTCTTCAGGTTGCAAGATTAAAGCCCTGCGAGCCAAGACCAACACCTACATCAAAACCCCTGTTCGAGGAGAGGAACCCGTGTTCCTGATCACTGGCCGGAAGGAGGATGTTGCTCTGGCCCGTCGTGAAATCATATCTGCTGCAGAGCACTTCTCAATGCTCCGAGCATCTCGCAACAAGCTGGGTGTGTCCTTCAGCGGTTCCCCGCCCACACCCCTGCCAGGTCAGACCACCATTCAGGTGAGAGTGCCATACCGTGTCGTGGGGCTTGTGGTGGGGCCTAAGGGTTCCACCATAAAACGCATCCAGCAACAAACCTGCACGTACATTGTCACTCCCAGCCGAGACCGTGACCCCGTTTTTGAGATCACCGGATCCCCAAGCAACGCCGAGCGGGCCCGCGAAGAGATCGAAGCACACATCGCCTTTCGAACAGGAGGTCTGCATGACCACAACAACGAAAACGACTGTCTGGGGCCAAACGGAGGAGGCAGCCCAGGGAGCAGCACCAGTGGTCTGGAAAGTCGGCTACAGCAGGTGTGGGGACTGCAGGGGAGCCAGCGCAAGCCTCTCACCAGCAACTACCGCCAGAACTTCTCAGATGCCATGGTTGGAGGGGGGAGCGGAGGAGGCGGAGAGGGAGGGGGGATCTATAACAAGGGCAACTTTTCCAGCTCCGGAGAAAAGCCTTGCTCCTATTTTGGATCTGAGGGTACCCAGGGCTGGGGTGACCCCGACTACCCCAAACAGGTGTCCTTTTACACCCAGCAGCGCTCCAAAAGCTTTGGAGGCCTCCCGCTGCCCCTGACCAGACTGTCTCCGGGGCTACCCGAGCCCTGTGGAGGCGGAACCGCCAACAGCTCTTCAGTCACCAGCATTGTATCTGGTTCACCTCACGCTCAGGCTCGTCGTGCCCACAGCGAGCCTACTTCGGCCGGAGAGGGCTTCCCAGGCCGCCTGCCAGTGCCGGACTCGCCGCCGGCCACCGTGCGGGACTGCATGACCTGCTTTGAGAGCAAAGTGACGGCTGCCTTGGTGCCCTGTGGCCATAACCTGTTCTGCATGGAGTGTGCCATCCGAATCTGTGAGCTCAACCACCCGGAGTGTCCGGTGTGCCACACCCAGGTCACACAGGCCATCCGGATATTCTCCTAAAGAACCACGTCAGTTTTTATTCTTAGTTCCCTCAGTGTTTCTTCAATAATTATTTTCTGTTCTTATGATTACAATTATTATTATTATTATTATTCTTACACACATTTTTGTTTTTCAGAAAATTTAAAAACAATCAAGCAGATATTTTAGAAGGCCCTGCTTGCTTTACTAAAAAGTATAAGAAATATTTTGAAGTTTTTCTTTTTTATATATATAAGCATATATATTTTATAAAAGTTTTGTTTATAAGAGAAGTATAGTACCCTGCATTTTCAGTTTTTTGACTGCTGCTGTTTTTCATTCATGAATCACAGAGTAGGCAGAAGTAAACGGTAATGTGAACTTTTTATTAATCAAATTTTTATGTTACCATGGAGTGGGTTTATACTGAAGGAAGAAGATGATTGTTGAGGAACCCGATCTGCACGTGACTGACCTACAAAGTCCATGTTGTTGTCAGAAGGAAAAAAATGTCATTGCACCTTACAATCATCTGGGTCTAAAATAGGATTGTCAATCGTACCTTGAAAATTTCTGGAGCAGAAGTGAAGGTAAATTCAACCTTTTCAGTTATACTGTGATTGTGATTTTGTATAATTGGTCCAAAATATTTTGGCAAATTGAAAATGTGAATAGATTGGTTCCAGTCAGGGTCTGCTCGAGGAAGAAAAGCAGATCTTTATTTCATTCTTCAAAATCAGAAAAGAAGGAATAGGATGTCACTTATTTATAGTAACTGGTTAAATTTTATTGATGTAATTATTTACAGAGATATAGGAAGGTTGTTTAAGGCAAGACTCTTTGTCGAGTAGCCATTGGTGACACTTTGGTCACTGCAGTTTGGTGAACAGATTCAGTACTGCTCGCTGCTCGTGGCACTTGAAAAGCACGGATTTAATTTGTGAGGAAAAAAGCCTTGGAATTCATCCAGTTGGCTTGTTCCTGATATTCCCGATGGACTTGTCTCAAAGCCACCTTAAACACTCTTTTTTATCTCATGTGGTCGTCTGGCCGCAGCCGCTGAACAATGCAGGACAAGGCAGGAGTCCCTCTAGTCAGAAAGCATTTCTCTGATGCGTGCGCTGTAAACCAAGCTGAGTAAAAAGTGTAAAATGTTTCCTGATTCAGCAGCAGATTAAAAAAGTTGATACTGTAAAATACAGAGTCCAGAACTGGTAATCCTTTTTCCTCGACTCCTCTGCTGACAGCATGATGTGTGAGCTGCGAGGGCCCTGCTGTCTCCCGTCGCCTGCTGTAATTAGCAAAGCTGTACAGGAGCAGGTGTTTCATGGCACATTGTGGCTTTGACCCTGAGTTTGGAGGTCTCGCCTAGCCCCCTTTCTTTCTCTCTTTTCTTTGGGAGTGGCTTTCATACCCCCTGCCTCCCTCAAGCTTACAGTTGGGTCGTATTGTCTCGGCAGCGGTGGCGTGGGCCGCAGAGAACTCGGACACGGCCTGGATCCGCTCATTGATAATTAGGCAAATGGGCCGGTCCAGGTGCGGACCGTGTGAGGACTCTGGACCCCGAAGCCCTGAAGGGGGCTAGATGCAGCTGGGCGAATAGCCCCCCCCCCCTTGCACTCCCCTTTCCCCCCTTTTTTCCCTCTCCTTTTCTAACCCAAGAGGGGACGGGGGGCCTCCTTTGTCCCAAACATCCATGCACACAAGCCTTGAATGACACTAGCTAAATCTGGCAGCTGTAAAATAAAATGGAGGTTTAGGAGAGAAATAAACGATCCAGTTACCTGGAAGATTTATTCCACATGATTCAAAAAATGCTTCCACAAAAGAAAAGAAGGGTTGTGTGATCAAATCAGACGGGGTGTGGAATCAGCCCCCCTCTAAGGGACAGGGTGCCATATGCGTGATCAAAATTCTTACAAAGGTCCCGCCTTGTTACTGTAAGGGTCACCCCGCAACTGCCCTCTCACTGTGGACGCCTCGGCCAACGGCGGCCCCCTTGTCTTACGTTTAGCTTTCAGAATGAAATCAGACTATTGTAATTGACAGGAAGGCCGAGGAAACGCCCCATTTAACCAGCACTCATGCTGAATCAAATTACACACCCTCTGCGTCTGCCTTAGCTCCAGCCGGGGGATTTCAGAGGGCTAGAGGATCGGGTGGGGGGGTAGGGATTAAAACTGTTGAATGATGGGAGGGGGAGGGGGGAGAGAAGTATGCTCCAAGACAAAAAGAAAAGCAAAAAAAAAAAAACAGCCAACCTGCAGAATGTGCAGTTCTATTGATGTTCCAAGTCTTGCTGCTGTCACATGTGGGTCATGTGTACCGGTGACTCCGGTGATTCAGCAGGCCTCCGTATGTACTGAAATCAGCTTCCGTCTCATTTTAACAATACAAGTCTTCAGGGCAGAAAAGGCCTCTCCTTTATAAAATATCTAATAAACACAGTAAGCGGAGCACTTATGTACTATGTGCGCTGTACTCGCAGAACATTAACTTGAAATCTATCAGAGGTAGAACTAGTTAGGATTTTAAAGATGGAGAAATTGCACAGCGTTTTGGCCTAAGCTTTCAGCATCACATTCAAGGCAGTATGAAACTGCTCTTTGACCTTTGTATTTTTAGTTATTTTTGCTTTCTGCCTTAATATTTTTATGGAATATTGCCATTGCTTTGGCTTACAAGGTAGCAACTTTGGCCTTTCACAGCGCCACTCCCCAAAACCAACTTTTTACAGAACTTATTTTTGGAAATGAAGAAAGAGAATGTGAATCAAACCACTTGGGTGGGGATTAGAGGGATTCTGGACATTAGGCTCGTAATAACACAAAATACAGAATAAAGCACCTTATTATAAAACATGCGCATTTGATTAATACCAAACCGACCACTGATGGTGAAATATATCTCAGAATTTGAAAGACATGCACATAAGGATTCCCTATCATTAATTTAGTGTGTTATGGTGGTTCTTGTTGTTAATAGTGACAATTTGAGAGACCTCTCATCCATTTAGTCTGTTGATGGTTAATTCTTTCAGTTTTGCACTGGTTTTTTGAAGAGATGTCTTATTAGAGATTCTCCCAGTTTAGACGCTGTAAGTTAATGAGTGTTGTGCTTTATTGGAGAGCGCTCTTCTGTAAATACAGTATGTGTATCAGTTAGGAAAAGGCAGACGCCTAAAGTGAGTTTTTGATTATGTTTTACAATCTCAAAGTGTCATTTGTCAATGTTTTAGAATAACAAACAAAATGTTTGGGTTTAGGAAGAGCAAATCTTTTATATATATGCCCTCATCACCTATTTGATTATTATAGTATAATAGATAGATCCATACATGTAAGAAATATTATTGAGACTTAGTATTTCCTTCAAATAATAGAGCTAAAAAGTTAACCAGACACTACTATAAACTGTAATATTGAATTTTATGAATCCATTGATGTAGTCAACCTTAAATAAAAACTCAAAGGAAAACGTTTAATAAGTTTGCCCCGACAGATGAAATTGGCTTTTATTTATCAGGATGAAAAGCAATAATAGGATGATTCTGGGACAGTAAACAGTAGTTTTTTAAATATTCTGAAAATTACCTTGATTATTTTGATAATTTCATAGAATTTCAGTCTTATGCCAGAATAGAATCAAATACTCAACAAATTCCTAAAAGCTTCAGGATCTGGATCTCTGTTATTTGATTCTTATTTATGAAGATCAGCCGCAGACAGAACTTTAGAAATATCTTTCTGGTTTGTGAGAAGAGAATAAAAGCGTGGATTTGAAGACAACCGTGCTCTGAACAAAAGTTCTTCCCCTGTCTGTAGAAGAGTTGAAGCTGATGCTTCAGGCTCTGACAAGCTGGCGTCTTGGGGTTTTAGCTGGAAAAAACGGTAGTAAGAAGTAAAAGTAGAAGAAGTAGAAGGTAGGACTGCGTGATGATGAGTGTCGGTAGTGTCCACAAGCTTTACCTCTTAAGATCCATTCTTTTATTTAAAGTTCCACAACAGAGCAAACATGCTGATCATCAGCTGTTTCAGAAAGTCCTAATTTAATGGCTTCATGTATTTAATATCTGTTTTGCACTGCCTCGTTTTCTTTTTCCTGTAAGAGAAAAAGGTCAGACATAGCCAAAGAAGAACATACGAGCTAACGTATCTCAACATTCGACTTTAGCATCAAAATTAAACTGGTTTAGAGTTTACTGAAGCAGCAGATGATCTCAGAGTTGGAATTGGTCCCAAAAGTCCTAAAATCAATTTGAAACAAACACATATCACGTTTCAGTGTTGTAGTTTCTTATTAACAGACTTATTTCTCCCCAAAGAGATCAGACCAGAGTGCGTCCTGACTCGTTTGGTTACTAATCAGGGTGGTTCATCGTTTCTGTCTGACGAGCTCGACCAGTCAGAAAAAGTTAGGATTAAAAATGAACTTTATGTAGATTTATATGAAATCAGAAGAATCTGACCCTTTATTGTAAACCATAAAGTAGGACTATAGTTTTAACATGAACTAAATGCTGGAGGTTTTTGTTTCCAAATCATTAAGAGGCATTAAACACGTTCCTAAGTTTAACTGCATGTTAGTGAAATATAGTACAATAGGGTAAGATTTAAAAAGTTACACGTGCATAAAAGGATTCATCAGGCTGATATCTAAAATGTATAAAAGCTTTAAGACCTTAAAGAGAACATCAATTTAAAATCCTATATTTACTGTGTAGTTTAACTAACTGAGACATAGTTTATGATTCCTAAGATTATTAAGTTTTATTTGTCCAGCTCAACTAAACGTGACAATTTGAATTCTTTGGATCGGCAAACGTTGGGACGACTTAAGGACTCATGTTTGTGTTAGTATTATTTAAAATATTGTATTATGGTGACAATTATAGTAAAAGTAGATGTTTTTCTTCTCTTCATATCGAAAAAGGTCTTTATGCATTTATGTAAAATCCCTTTTAAGGAGTGATAGGAAATCCTTATTTTCAATGGATGCACTTAAGCAATTCTACCAACCTGTCAGAGTCACACATTAAGCAAGCAATGCATTTGAATGTAAAAAAATGGGAAAAAAATACCTTAATGCACCATTTTGTTCTGTCAGTTTAAAATGAGCTTTAAGTTTGTTTGTTTGGTTTTTAGAAAGAATTTGCAACAGGTTTTCAATGTAGTCTATATTTGAGTTCTTCCACATGCATTTATAGAAAGTAACTTAAAAATGAATAAAAAAAACATATTACAGTTTTTCAAATCTATTTTGCTAACATGGGTTTTATTTCATAGAAAGCAGAGGAAAAAAGTCAGTATCTGGATGTTATTTATGAAAAATAAAAAAAATGAAACAGCATATTTATGAGTAACCTCAAGACATTTTGTTTTTTAATTAAAATTACAAGAAGTTAATATATTTCTAAACACAGGGAAGTCAGTTTCTACTAATAATTAAAATAAGAAGTATTATTTATGAAAGTTATGGGCACTTTTTTCATGTGTTTCACAGAGAATGAGGTAACTGGATAAAGTTTCCCATAGCTGAAATTTTAACTTCAGACGTGCACTATTTCAACATCAGTGCACTAACAATGGAATAATGACAGAAAATAATATAATATTTTTAAAATTTGGAGATATTTTAGTCACAGAGCATCATTTTTGTGCCTCAATTATATCTATTTTTCCTGCATCAGCACTCTTTGTACAGTGCTGCTTGCTGTAACCCTCTTTCCCCTCTCAACTAACCATGTTACTGACTGAAACCCATTACTCATTTCCTCTGTAATCTAAACTTGCTTTTTCTTATCAAAATCTTAAAAAAAAAAAACTGCAACGCTTGGAATGAATGAGGCAGCTGTGACCCTCTCACCTGACAGGGCACACGACTTGTAAACACTTCCATTCACACATTTTCTTCATCTGCCACTCAGTCTGTGATCGATCGATCGATAGTGACGGAGCGTAATCGGTTTAAAAAAGTCTTAATGATCGACTTTTCCTGATGCGTTAATTAGATAAAGTGTAAGAGAAGGCATCAAGGAGCAGACGGCAGTGCACTGTGTAGATCTATATGTAACTAGATGAACACACTCACACACACACACACACACACACGAACACTCAGCAGATTCATTGCCGTACTAGTTTGCATGTATATTGTATGGTCACTTAGACAGGAGAAACGATGCAGGGTGCAGCAAGTTGATGCAACGTCGGCACGCTTGGACCGTTTCTCCGCTGTAGAATTTCATAGTTGGAGTCTCTTTTGAAAGTGGAAAAGTGCCATGAGTTTGGAACCAGACGAAGACCATTTCAGACCCCACAGCAACTTCCAAACTCGTCTTCTCAGTTACCTGTTTGGGAATGAAAAAGTGTTTCCAATGCAAATTTGCTTCCATTTGTGCAAGAGCTTCAACAGTTTCAAAAATCAATCAAAGCGAACAGAATCAGCCTGATGACATGTTGCGTGTGACGGTTGGGGACTGACATGGCGCTCACTGGTGAAACTCAGCCCTTTCCAAAGAGGCCGATGCAGTCTGACAGTTTGTCTTTGGTAGCGTTTCCAGTTTTTCCACCACAATAGAGGTGTTTCATACCGGTCTAATAGTGGTTGTAGTGCATTAGTTTTTGGGCCAGCAGCAGCTGGCGTTAGTTTCTGGTTTCTCTGTGAACAGTCAGGGAGGGTCGCTGCTGTGGCCCTCTGCAGTGGAACGTCAACTTTGATGGATGCGAAAGAAAAAAAAAAGTTTTTGAACTCTGTTACAGTGTGCCATGCCCCGACAAGGCATGTAATATTGCAGGTTTATTTCTTATAGCACATGTTTTTTTTTTGTGAATTACATTTTTTGAAGACATTTTTATTAATATTATTATTATTATTATTATTGTATCTGCGCCATGTTAGTTCTGGTTCTTTGTTATTTTTCCAAGATTCAAAATGTATTGTAAATGTTTCTAATAAAACAAAAATGAAATGATCTACAAGTCAAGTTTTTTTCTTCATGACAAAAGACCTGATGTCTAAATTGATTCTTTTATAGTGAGTATTAATAATTAATATTAGTAATTAGGAACAATCTCGTTCTACAGCACTTTGCAAACATCCCCAATGATGCTGGACATTAGAGCTGATAGTATCACCATGTCTAAAATCATTAGTTAAATCTGCCCAGTTGTTCGTTATAAAACTAAAGACACATAAGAAGTGAGCTATAGCAAACAATTTATTTATACATGTGCAATCCAAATATACATATTAGAGCATAGAGGTTTAAAAAGTCCTAACTTCCACCCCAGTTTAAGACTTGTGAAGTGAACAGAAGTCTGTGTTGATGTGGAAACACATCAGCAGGATAAACACCATCTGTGTCCATAACCTTTGGATTTAATCAAGCCCCTCCTAACGCTATGGTCCTTTCCCCCTTTTCCTCGTCTATTACACTATTAGATACTAACAAACCCAATCCTGGCTGCTGAACACAACCCCCACCCCTTAGACAGGAAATAAAGACAAGTGAAGTGAGGGCAGACCTCAGGGAGATCCCAGAAGACAGAGTCCAGTTCCAGAGACAGAGGAGTAGGTGAGCAGGCAGTGGAGGATTTCATTTACAGTAAAACAAGCCATCCCGGGTACATCAGAGACCACAGGGGCAGGGCAGGGCTGAGTGCCCTCGCTATCTCATCCCCAGAAACACGATCCGCCCAGCCATTCATCCCAGCTAGCAGGCAGCAAGGCTGTCCACCCATTTAAACATTTCCCAAATCTTTCCCACCACACCTGAAGGCTCAGAGAGGGAGAGACAGACACGAGCAGAGCCAAAACTGCAACCCCGCTAACGTGCACTGCAGTTACATCAACCACCAGCGAAACAATTCTACCTTTTTATTTAAAGTTAATGCAGTGCAAAGCTTTCAGGAGCATTACTCACAGACGGTGTAGAAAGAGAAGATGAAGCATTCAGAAATGATCAATGTTAGAAATGGATCTGGTTCAGATAGAAAAGAAACTTTTAGATAAACAAAAGTATCAAAGAGGAAGTGACATCCCTTTACAGTGAAATTATTAGAGTGGAAAATCAACAAGACCCTCACGCCAAACAAGACAATCTAGTGTTTAATAAATATAATAAGGAACATATTCTTCTAAATATTTAAGTTTGGAAAACTGGAACTGACAGACGCAACTCAGTCTCTTAGAAGTGGACTTTTACTGTCCAGCATCCCAGGAGTGAGAAAGACAAAGGAAGCATGTCTTTGTTTCTAAAACACAGGGAGGACAATTCAAAAAGCCGGAAACTATGATGAGATAAAAAAAGAGTTTCTAATTTGTTCAACTTTACAAGAGACTGTGAATCAAATCTTTTGCTGTAACTTGTTTATAAAACACCTCACCTGGTTTGTTGGACTGATACTAACCCTCCCTCATCACATATTTTGTCTAGTCATCTAAATTTATTTACCATCCCTCCATTACTGGTCCCCCTTTTCCACACCTTAACTAGACAAAAGACAGAACCCAGTTCATGTGTCCCTGCATGAATCTCACTACCTGTCTCTCCATTTCCCCTGTCCATCTGTCTGTCTATCTGGTTGTTTGTCCACTGAGGTGAAGGAGGATTTGAGTGGAGTCTCAGTTGTTCTGGCAGCAGGAACCCTTATTGGACGAGCTCTGGGTAGGTTCAACTTTGATGGGTACGACGTTGGAGGCTGGCGAGAAGTCGGAGTTTCCCAGTCCGGACATCTGCCTCTGAGAAACAATGTTGTAGATGGCTGTGACAGAGAGACATGAGTGATGGGTAGATGCTGTTAAATCCAAGCAACAGTGGGACATATTGTGATAAGGACAAACAGCATGACAAAGCTGAACAACAACTGTTGTATCCAGACTCCTGGCAGCATTAGGAGATTCTTTCCATATTAAACTGTCCATGTTATGTCCTGTAGAAGAATCATGTCTCCTTTAGGAACTTTACAAAACTCCATTCTGCAGCTGCAGTCTCACAAAACTAAATAATACTTCATGTTTCAAAGTCAAGTGCACAGATTACTGTAACTTCTGTGATTTATCTTTATCCATCTGCTTCTCCAAAACACTTCTGTTTCATTTAGTTAAACTATGGCTCAGAAATCTCTGTGGTGGTCTGTAGAGTCTGATTGGTGCAGACGTCACCGACTCACTGCTACATTCAACCACTTTTCCTTTAAACTTCAGACACATTTGGAACAAAAACAGTCCTGGAATAGAAGCAACAATGTTCTGAGTCAAGACTTTTGGTTCTGCCAGGTAACAAAGTTTTACCAAACCCACAGGATGACCCTCTCTGATCAGGGTTCTATCTTCTGCTCGGTGAGCGATGTTTCCGCTGCTCCACTGGGTCTAAAGTTCAGCTCTTACTGGCTTGCTAATGTACTGCTTTCCCTGACTTAATGAGCTAATTAGCAGCATTAACTCAATAGGGCTTATTAGTTTGAAGATTTTATGAATCAGAAATAACTGATAAATCTGTGGTGCATGGTTCAAACGCCTCGAGCAGGGTCTGCAGAGAATTCAACATGGAGCAGAAGCGGAACACAAAGAGCAAGAGCTCATGCAGATTGATACTGTAGGGCAGTTCAAGTGGAAGCACCACTTGCTGTTGAATCGTCCCTTTAGGCATTTCAGGGGTTGCCTGACTCATGACGACTGCTTTTTCCTTCACAGGATCAAATCAACCACAGAAAAATTTGGCCTCTTCAGAAGGGGATTAACATCCTGGTAGAGTGTTCGTGGACGTGACGTGGAAAATCAGTTTTGAACACAAGTTTAAAAAACAGATGCATCTGTAAAATGTAACTAAATGGATTTGGGTTTTTTTAAATTTGTGATCTCAAAGTCCAGTTTGTTCTCTGGTGATTGGCCATCTTCACACAGGCTCCCGGGTCTGATTGGCTGCAACAATTACTCATATTTTTAACCTTATAAAAAGATTCAGGAGGAGCTACTGAAACAGGAAACACATCAGAACTCAACCGCCAAGAACTGATTATGTGGAATTTGTTGCCATCTAGTGGCAGGAGTTAGATGTTTTATTAATCCAGAATAAATTCTGGATAAAATGCCAACTGCTTTCAGATGAACCACATCACATTGTTTATAGTTGTAAGGCCTAAGAACACGAGACTCCTTCAAAGCAACACGTTCCCTTTATGATCTGATATACGACTAAAGGAAGAAACGCACAGAAAAGTTCAACTCACCTGTGAGAATAGTCTGGAAAGCCAGTTCCACGTTAGATGAGTCTAACGCTGAAGTCTCCAGGAAAGACAAACCGTGCTTCTCTACAAAACACAAACACAGCATAACATGTTGAAATCCTGCGTAATAACTGACACCAGTAACTTCAGCTGCTGGTGAAAGTTCTCAGTCATCCAGGTCATAGTAACCCAAAAAAAACCCAGCAACTAGATGTTATTTGGTTCTTGAAGATGTTTCTCATCAGATGAAGGTTCCTCTGGTCTCAGTTTCATCACAGCTTCAGGTCTATGACCAAAACATCTCACATGAGAACCAGTCCAATAGAGATACTAAGAAAACCTCAGGAGGAAGAGGAGGAGGCTGATCTACACGCCAGCTCATTTATTACAGATTAAAGACTGAAGTTCTGCACCTTTCTCTTTAAATGGATTTCTTTGGTAAGAAGAAAAACATTTCTAAGAAAGAAGAAAAAAAGTTCAATTGCCTTTTTTTGTTGTTTTTTTTAACTTACTAGCATCATTAACTTTATCACCGACTTCTTTGCATCCCTCTATTTTGAGTGTTTTTTTTTTTTTGGTAAAAGCATTTCACTGTGGACCAAACCAAATCCAGGAGACACCACAAAGCAGTGGTTCCAAACCCAGACGTCTGGCGTCTTTGTTTGTTTTAAAGCTGATTCAGAGAAAGAAAATCAAAAGAAAATCCAGTAGAACGATAACAAAAAGTTTGGGGTCTGAAAGAATAAGCTGTAACTGTCTCAGCACAGATTTTCAGGTTATTATCATATTGACCACGTTTGAGTCTTTAACTTCTTGTAACAGAAAAATAAAAAAACAACCGGCTTATACAGACCCGAGGTACCATCTCTAAACTCCCTGCATGCATATGTGAGGGTGTGTGCAGGGGCACAACTTCTCTGTTGGTACCAGAAGAGGGATTCTTCAGAAAAAAGGTTGGGAACCACTTCCATAAGGAACCAGTGGATTGTGGATCTGGTGACAGTTGAAGGTGGAGACCTTCATGGTCTGATCTTCGGGTGGAGAAACTGGTTTTAGGGACATGGTATTTTACTCTACTGGTGTGGAAACAGACTGAGCTTGTGGGGGAAGTTGAGCTATACCAACCAGATCTCCTGGAGTGGAGCCAGACTCAGTTCTACTCTGGGGTTGCTCAGTGTAAGAGGCAGCAGGTTGGCACATTTGTTTCTCACTGACCAAATGTTGGAGTTTCCCAGGTGGGCAAGAAGGTGGTCTCCCTACACCTTTGGGTGGGGGGAGACCTCAGAGTACCCCGCCTTCTTGAAGTCATTGGTTGGAGTTCTTCCTGTGGAATACCCATGTATGTGAGCTGTAGGGATGTGATCAGGAGCAATGGCTTGTCTGATCTCAACCAGTGTGTTTTGTTGTTGGACTTCTGTGCTTGTCATGTTTGTCCATAACGAACACCATGTCCCAGCACACAGGTGTCTATAAGTGGACACTCTGGGTAGCAAGTCAATAATGGATCAGGTCTGCATCCACATGTCTTGAATGGTGTACTAGGAACATCTGGCTCAGGCCTGGTTCAGGACACCAACACCTCCCACCTGCAGCAGCATAGATTTTCCAGCATTCTAAGCGAGGCTGGGTACACTAAATCCAAATGCAACATGTTCTTGGCCTTCACAGATGATGCAGCTGCTCAAAATTGTGGCCATAAGGTGATGGGTGCCCATCTTGGTCATAATCCCCAACTGAGCCATCAGGCTGAAGAAGGAGTCCTGCAGAACTCAGGAAGCAGCTAGCAAGTATTAGTAGGCTAAACTCCGGTGGTTGCAGAAGCATCATTTGTTTGTGGAAGAAGTTTGGTGAGGCTATAAAACAAAACTTTAGGTCAGCCTCAAAGAGAATCTGATAAATCCTCAGGCCGCTCTGGCAGGAGAATTGGTGCAATCGAGTGACTAACAGCTGCTTTAATCAGTTTCTTATCACAATAATCCAGTAAAAGAGTGTTTCAGAAAAGTTCTTAAAGGTCTTCAACACAACAATCACTCAGCGATGATACCTGCAAAGCTCTTGGCCTCGTCTATGGGCACAGCCCTTAGGTGGCGTAGATCACTTTTGTTTCCCACTAGCATGATGACTATGTTGCTATCTGCATGGTCCTGCAGCTCCTTCAGCCAGCGCTCAGCGTTTTCATACGTCAGGTGCTTGGCAATGTCGTAAACCAGAAGAGCTCCGACAGCTCCACGGTAATACCTGGAACATGAGATCAGAGAAGCACAATGTCAGAGGAGAACATTTCTCTGTCTTGTTAGAGCCTGCTGATTTCATACTTCTCTGTGGGCGTGTCACAAAGACTTACCTGAGAACAAGCAGTGAAGTTAAAACATGTAAAATGTGATCTCTTCACATTGATGAACAGTGAATAAGAGTTACTGTTACAGAAAGTGATGCACTGAGGGTGTCTACTTAAAATCAGTGACAATGGTGGAAACTCAAATGAAAAGATGACGTTCATTTGTTTCAGATACTTCTGAAAACATTTCTATTTATTTTAGAAACGATAAAACAGAAACAAAAGGCTTTCAGTGAAATTTGAGCTGTTGTTAAACCCGTCAGAATCCCACTCGTCTTTTTCACTGTGAGGTTTCTAAATACAAACACAAGGTGTATTTCAGATCTTACAAATGTTTCTCTCTTAAACCAATAATAATTTCATGTTTTTATTACTTACAGGATAAACCTGTATAGCTAAAAAAAAAAAAAAGATTTTCCAATAACTGTTTTATTAAATGTTAAGCAGAAGGAGTTTTAAAGTCTGCAGTGACTACTTTTCAGAATTGAATTGAATATCTCGTTATTGATTTAAAAACTCTTGGCTCTATCTGTTAATCAGATTTGTTTTGGATTATAAACTTTGCACACACTTCATTTCTTCTTCAAGGGACCTATAAAGTAAATCCATATTAGGAATAAAAGACCAGAGTGATGTCTGTGTTTTTCTTTGGTTGGTTTTGCACCGTCTCTTCTTGAAATGCAACAAATTGTTAATGTTTTCATTGTACTATCGTTTTTAAAATTTAACTCAAGTGTGGTTTTATTTTTACATTTATTCAGCTTTCCTATTTTTGTAGTCTCACTCATTGTATTTCACTATTTTTTAGTTTAATTTTGTGATTGTATTTTTATTTTGTATCTCGTGTTTCCTCAGTACAAATCGTATTGGATTTGTTTATGACTTTGTTCTTCCGTCTCTTGTAATTGAGTTATTTTATTCATTCATTAGAATGTTTGCATTTGGAAGCTGATGGAGTGATTTAGATTTTTTTTGTAAATGTTCTTTTTCTTGCATGAAACACATTCTACATATATATATATATATATATATGGAAAAATACTAAGCAAATAGATTGATTTTTATTTTTTCTGATGCATATAACTCTGTGTGTGAATGTCAGCTCATCTATGGTCTGCACAGAACAAAAGCCTTTCAGACTTGAACTCACGCTGAAGTGATGGCTCTGTATCGCTCCTGTCCAGCTGTGTCCCAAATCTGAGCCTTGATGGTCTTCCCTTCTACCTGGATGCTGCGAGTGGCAAACTCCACGCCAATTGTGCTCTTGCTTTCCAAGTTGAACTCATTGCGGGTGAAACGGGACAGCAGGTTACTTTTGCCAACACCCGAATCTCCAATCAACACCACTACAAAAAGAAAAAAGAATAATGTGAAAACTAAATACAAAGGGGTTCCATACTGTTTGTGAACTAACTCATTTAAAAACAAATAAAACAGACTATAACCCTTTATAATGTGATATCTGATGAGTGAGATGCAGTGATGAAACCCACTTCAATACTGACAAAACAACACTTGACTGTTCCTCTCATAATGTAGATGAGTGTCTCTCAGTCAAGACAGAACAAAAAGTCTGGGTATTTCCACCAAAATATACCATAACAGGTCACATGACCTTCTAAGAAATTATATCCCACCTAAGCAAAAATGATACTCGTAAAACAGGTGGTTTCCAGGAACGTTTTTCAAATGTACTTCAGTAAAAAGTACATCAGCTAAAGACTAAAGAACAGAAAACTATCACACATGGAGAGAAGTGGGACGTACCTCAAGTCTGTAGAAACTACCAGCAAATACTCCTCAGTGTTTAGAAATGAAATAAATCCCTAAAAAGTTCATGTTTAACTGTTATGGAAGAAAAATATGATTAAAAATATCCCTGAAATGAGGGATTCTTCCACTCAAGACCGTTCCACTGCTGCCTTCTCCTGCATTTGAACCAGACTGAGTCATGGCATTGCTGGATTTTTTATTCTTTTAGTACTAGATTGTATTTTGCTTATGTAAAAAGTAATTTTGTTTAAAAGCATCACAGCTTAATGGTAAAACATATGATAATACAAAACCTGAAAAAGTGAGTAAACTCACACTTGTGACCACGCACAATAAAAAATTAAGAGATGGGACTCATAAATGAATTTAAAATGATTTATTTAGGCATAAGTAAGGACTTCCTTTTAAGAAAAATGATGATAAAGCATATGACACCATTTGGCTCCTTATATGATAAATACCGATTAAAGACCGTATAAGAAACTGCTCATATAAATGCAGGTGGTATGAAATATTTCCTGACTTGTTACTGATTTATAGTAGAACAGCAAGCGATGACATCATCGATAGGGCATTAACTGTGTCACATGGTTGATTTAATCTCAAAGTTTAAATTATTCTAAGTTAGTTTCACTTATGAATATGAATGCATAAATGATTGTGATCATCATTAATAATCCCAGTTACACATTAAATAATAATTATGAGAGGATACCTCCAGCATGTTAGGACAGCCCCGCCCTTCATTTAAGAACGCAGCACTCCTTTAATGCTTAAAGTCAAGTCAATGATGACAGACATCACATAAACCTCTACAACGTAACTGAACCAGTAACCTGACAGAAAACTACTTCCACAAGTATCAGGTGAGTCAGTCTGTCAGAGGGAACCAACTACACAACTCACCACCCTGCTGTTGGGAAACAGGAACTTCTTTATGGAATGTTGAAACTCAGTTAACAAACCGACCACTTCCATCTTACAGACACAGTCCAGTCTAAAATGAATCTAAGTTTACAGATTTACAGAATAAAACTTTTCTTATTTCCTCGAGCCTAGTTAGACTGGGAGACAGTGAAGGCAACACTATCATTCACGTGCCATTTTCCATCCAGCACAAAAGATCTTCAGTGGTGTGAAAACTCATTATGCAACTCCATCTAAATCTCATGCCACCAGACCAGTAGAGTCATAACTTCATTACACACCCATTCACACATGTATTGTTGAGTCAGAATTTTTACAGAACAAAATGAGAACACTTTGTTATATATTCTGTATGAAGTAATGCAGCTCAGGCCCAGACAGTGTTAGAATGAAATACTGAGAATCTGTCTGATGGCAGAGATTAGAAGCCAAACATCCTGATTCCACAAGAATAGACTGATTGATTACTGGAACGCGTTTGATTTGTATATAATGCGATCGGAGGCACTCAGACTGAAAACAACTTAAAGATACAGGCCTACATACACTAAATAAAAGAGCTGGTTTCAGTGTAAGGGGCTTAATGTGAAGACTGTTTAAAGTGTTAAAAGATAGATATGTGTGAAAGATAAGAGAGAAAGAGGTTCAGCAGGATCTTTAGCTCCATCCACAGGAAAATGTTGCAGTGACTCACTGAGAGTCACCCAACTTGACTCATGTTATCTAGCAATGAGAGATAAAAGTAGAACAAAAGAAAATGTTAGAACGTCTATGATGAAAGCAAAAATCTGAAAAGACACTTTGTAAAAAAAATCTGTGTTCTCACACTGATGTATATAAGAATCATACTCCAGTTGTGAAAAGAAAAGCACCCCACTGTGTCTGTGAGCAAGTGGCTGAATCTGGTCCATCCTCTGGGACATAACTTCCTCATGTCCACACACACCTTATGCAGGTATTTCCAGTTTGACAGTGCATGCATGTTTGTGTTCTACATTTGAAAGGCTGCGAGTGCTTCAGTTCCGCTCATCTATGAAAGAGCAACTGACAACAGAAATAAGGAAAGTGCTGCTTTGAACCAGATGGTCCACTGTGAGACGGAGCTTTGACCGGATGTCTTGGAGGAAGTTAAATCGGTTGTTTATTAGAACATTTCAACAAAGTGTCCGATCATTTTTGAAGGTAGAAACTTGTAAAAACATACAAGTGGTGCAGCAGTAATGTTTGATTATGATGTTCCAGATGTTCCAATCTGAGTTAGATTTTTTTCACCTTCTTCTCCTCATCACCATTTCTCCCTTTTATTTAAAGCAAAAGATATTTAGATTTATTATTATTGATAGGGTCTTTCTTATCGATTATAAGTTCATTAAAAGCTTTTTTACTAACAAAACTTGGAGATAAAAATTCAGGTTGTTTTAAAGTTTTAGAGGATCTCACTCCATTAGAACATTCAATCTTTTGTTATCAGATCTAATGATGCTATTATTTGAAAAACAGAAGTTTTTTGTCCAAAAGACAAGAAACAAGTTCTCAGGTACAAACCTGTGAGAGTAGAAATTTAATAAAGAAGTGTGTGTGGTCAGAATCTCTCAACAGCTTTGTCTCTGAGGTTAAACATGTCCATGGTCCTAAACGTCTCCAGGAATTCAACATAACTACGCAAACCTTGCATGTTGGATCTGGAGTGGCCTCACACCTGTTCTGTCTACCTGTAAAGGATGTTCAGATATTTTGGCATCCCCACAGGACTGCATCACAGATGATGTCCCCAGCAGGTCAAATGTCCTCCAGCATCACAGATGATGTCCTCCAGGGGGTCAGAGGATGTCCTCCAGGGAGTCAGAGGATGTCCTCCAGGATCACAGATGATGTCCTCCAGGATCACAGATGATGTCCTCCAGCGGGACAGATGATGTCCTCCAGCAGATGCTCGGCACGAACCGGAACGAACCGGGAGAACCGAACATCAGGCTTCCGGGATTGTTCTGATAGCTCACAGTTTGATTCGCTGTTATAACTTAAAACAATCAGAGTTGGAGCTTTAAGCAGGTGTTCTTCTGTCTCTACGTGTACGTGCACCTTGCTGTCAGGTGCGCAGCTCGAACCCAATGACAACCCGGCATCAAATGACACTTGTTCACAGATGAAGCGACATTTAGCAAACAAGCTAAAGGCTGAAAATAAGGTAAAAGACCGTCTCACCTTTAAAAAGATAGTCGTACTCATCTTCTCTGTTCGTCATACTTTCTCCTCTTCGGTCACTTCACCTAGTTCTTCAATTCGGAAAAACTTCTGTCGTATTTAGTAACTTCGAAACCAACCGACAACCGTTAACGTATGTAGCGTCGCTGTGGAAACGGTCAGTCTTCACTCAGACGACGACACAAAAATCCCCGTCAAACAAAAGCAGATGCGAAAGTTTTCAAACGTTATTAACCGCAATAACAACTACAAGCCAGGAAACTTCAGGACCGTCTTCCTCGTCCTCTGTCACTTGCCATTACCGAGACTGCGACGTAACGTCAGTTTGTAGCCCCGCCCCTTACGCACTCCTAATGGGCAATAGCTGTTCGACGCTTGTCACTTGCAATAAGGGGATTGGTCAGTTTTGCTGTCATTCATGATTTAGCCGCATGTCGTTAATTTGCATGACGTCAAGCAGCAACAGGTAAAATCAAGCCAGGGGTTAAAAAGCAGTGGCGAACCCGCTGGTAAACCGCGGGATCGCACCTGCGGTCCGACATGTGCACGTGATACTGCAGCTCATTAGTCCGTGCGATGAAACTCCAGATAGAAAGTCACGAGTCTGTTGATACCGGATCCAGTTCAAGTTTAAAACTGCTTTGTAGCAGTAAAAAGGGGGGCAGTGACCCCTAGAGAAAACCCAACAAACAAAACACAGCTAAGATCCATCCACAATCTATAAGATGTTCCATATAGCACAAAAACTAAAAATGTTTTAACCTTAGCACGAGTTGACAATTGTTGGTCCTTCATGAACTGAAGGCTCATACTTTTGTAAAGTTTTATAGTCTTTAAATCACAAAACCTGCTGGTTTCCTGTACCACCCCACTCCTGCTCCTGGGGATGGAACAGCATGGAAAAGGATAATAAGAGTTTAATTCAGTGTTTAACATCAGATCTGAAAGCTTTTCCGTCTGTTGTTCAGCCTCCTGTGAACCTCATGCAGCTGATTTAGTGACATTCAGCAGAACCGTGCAGGTTCTGACAAGTTCCATCAGCATGAACTGGGTCAACATAGTCTCACCTCAGTCTGAGGAAAAAAGATGCTTATGAGGTTTTTCACGCCAATATAATTTTTCCTGGAACATTTTTTCTGTCTCTCAATGTTTTTGTGCTTTTTCTTTGAGTTCCTGTGAGGCTTGAACTTTTTAAATACACTTCATGAGAAAGGAACAGCAGACTTTAACTTTAACCAAATCTTTTTTATTTAAATAATTTGACATTCTTTATGCAACATCTTGACCAACCACACTGAATATGTCAGAAATGTCTGTTTTATTTAAAAGTAAAAAAAGTTATTTGTGTGAAAACACATTTTTTCATCAAAAAGGTTGAGAAGAGCCAAGACGTTCTGAGGAATATAATCAGACATTTTGGCAGTAATTTTACACAGAACAGTTCAGATCACATTTGTTTTCTAGAATCCAGCAGGTAAAAATATCAAACGTGGAAAAAACAAAGTAACAAACAAAAACATTTTTTGATTATGAAAAACCGCTTATAAATCTATTTCTTATAAGTTATTTATTTCTTAGCAGAAAGACAATCAGATAAATCACGTGGAGCAAAATCATCAATGAAGAAAAAACAAAATACAATCAACAAACAGCAGATTTAAAGAACAATCAGTCAAGTATCTTTAGAATTTAAATATACATTTACCATGTTGTGTTATATGTCTGAGACTCTTCTGTATAAATTATAAATAATCTTACAGGTAGCAGTTTAGTTTTTGGGGTTTGTTTGTTTTGGACCTTTCTTTGGGAGTGAGCAGCTCGTTGAAGTCTGATGTTGGTTTCCAGCCACATCAACTCACATTTTTACCCCTAACAGGTCAGAAATCAGTCATTTTAAACCACGTAATCCTTTCAGCTGGCACCTGAAGGTTAACGAGTCGCCGTCTCGTGGTTAATTCCAGCTCAGTGTTGGGATCAGATGTTCCTGCAGCAGGGTTTCTTCTCCTCAGAGTTTTCAGCTCCAGAGTTGTTCAGGGACACCGCACTGATGGAGCCTCGGACCACTTCCTTGCTGCTCACCTTTTTATGAATCTCTAAAAATCACATAAACCATTTATTTCCAGGTTTTATTATTTTTCTCTAAAGTGGCAAGTTGTTATGAGCCATCAGTATCTCACTTAGACGTCCATAAACAGTTAGTCAACACACAATATTTACATCTCAGTTCATGAATATTAAGAGTATTAATACATTTATGTATTTTTATTATACTATATATAGCACTTTATCGATTATATATGTTATAACTGAATATGTGAGTTTTTGTTTTTATGTTATTTTGTGGCACACAGTAAATATCCAAATTAGCCATTAAAAATAAAGAGATTTACTGGGGAAAATAACCATTTAAATGATTTGATTCTTTGGTAAAGTGAATAAGTTGATTAAAAGTGGTTGTTAATTGCAGCCCTGCTGTAGACAGCAGTCAGATCTCAGATTGGAGAATCATAGAGGAGTCAAACTAAACCTGAAGCTACTTAAACTTTCCATAGTTTAACAATATAATCAGTGTTTTTATGCCTCTTTTTTTGTATGTTTGTGTAATATTTTCACTATTTTCTCAACCAATCATCATCCTTGTCTCTACACTAACAGTGTCTTGAATGTGTCCTGTCAGGAATTTTCCTTGTTGTTCCAGTAAAATTCCAAAACATCTAAAAATGGAGGGAAGATTGTGAAACCAAAGCTGTCTGTATCACTTAGAGTCCATGAAGAGCAAACTGTTGGTTACAGGGATGGAACAACTCCAGGTGACATGTTTAATGGACAGATAGTATCACAAACTATGTTTAGGTTAAAAAAAAAAAAAAAAAAAATCAGGAAAAAAACCCAAAACAACCATCTTCTCCAAACTGAGATCATTCTAACTGCTGTCTGTTGCTTGTAAGATACTAACTAGTCATGACGACTCCACACAAACCCACTGAATACAAACATAAACACACTATCACTTTAAAGTTACAACAAAACAAGTAGAACAAGTTATAAGGTCGAAAGGTGGAGTGTGTGTGTAACTTACCAGCAGCTTCCAGGGTCAGACAAAAGATTATATTACAAAATTAAAGAAACACCTTCAAAGAAGTGGTTGGATTGAAATAAATAAATTACCTGCTAAGACGCTGCTGAAAGCTACTTCCACATTAGTTGACTGCAAAGCAGACGTCTCCAGAAACATCAAGCCTTTCTTTTCTAAATGACATCAACAAGCCAAGATTTTTAAATACATACTAATCAACTTAATGCATTTGAGAGTGAATCAAAATCACAATTTATCTTTGATCAATAAACAAACAGAATTCCAAATTTGCTTTCAAAGATTTAATTGTTAACCTGCAAAGTCCTTGGCCTCTTCTGTGGGCACAGTTCTCTCTGACTCGAGGTCAGTCTTATTGCCCACCAGCATTACCACGATGTGGGGGTCAGCGTGGTCGTACAGCTCCTTCAGCCAGCGCTCCACACTCTCATAGGTCAGGTGTTTGGTGATGTCATAGACCAACAAGGCTCCAACTGCACCTCTGTAGTACCTGGGAAGAGAACACCAACTTTAGAGTTCCTCCATAAACTCCTGCTTTACATAAAATCATCCCCTTTGACCTCTATGTTTACAATAAATAAAGTGTGTGTGTGTGTGTGTGGGGGGGGGGGGGTAGCTTGATGTTTTGTTGCAAGAAAAGAAACAGCTGGACAGTTAGATTAAAAAAAGTATAACATATAGTTTATTCTAAAAATAAGAAGCATAAAAGCAAAAAAGTAGTTTGACCAAATTCAGTCTCCTGAGAGCCAGTTTCTAAAAATACCCTCCAAAAAAAGAAATAAAGAAAAGAATTTTGTTTGTGTACGTACGTGTTATTTTGATGAAAACAAACATTGTGCAATGAGAGCATCAAAATTCTGCCAAAAATCTATAACTACACTGCAGCTTCAGACAAAGAGCTTTCTGTTGCTTCCCACCAGCATGAGAGAACAACTTCAAATCTTTTATTTATGTATTTAATTCATTACTAAAAAACGAAAAAATCCAAACAATGCTGCTGTTTTGATTACAACTTTTTCTACAGTCAATTAAAAACATTTAATGAGTGAGAGTTGCATTGAAGTTAGGAAATAATCAGTTACATTTCTGCTCCTGTCTTCCAGCAGCATAATTAATTCCACTTTAATGGGTTTTAGCTGGTTGTAACAGGATAAATGGAAAAGTCTATTAGAGTGGAATTTGCATATTGGAGTAAGTCAGTAAGTAATTACTCCAAAAGGCAGGCCGACGAGAAAAGAGCTAATCCTGCTACGTAGCATATCCTCGGATTCTTTCATGTCTGAAAAATAAAACTGACATGGCTTCATTGTTTTAAAACACATTTCTGTGATTAATCCTCCCAGTTTAATTAAAAAAGAAGGAATCAGTGAGTCTTCAGATAGAACAGAAGCTCCGCTTGTGTTTGATTCAATTAATCATCGTGGGCTCAGAGTATCAGCTGGAAACTGACCGCACACAAATATGTTCTGGTGTCTTTTCAAATTAAATCAAGTTTATTTTTTAAAAAATCTTTAACAACAACTTCCTGTTGACAAAAGCACTTCAATAAAAATGTATGGAGTTAAAAACTTATCTAAGATCTCAGTAGAAGAGTGATCCCAGATTTTTTATAGCCATCTTCAGACTGAAGACGAGACTGAACAGATTGATTTAGTTTTTTTCTGATTAAAAATTTAAAAGACAAAAGACGCTAGTCTCATCCCAGAAGCTGGTAAACGTGCAGAGAATGAAGGATGCAGATACTCTGAAGAACATCCGTCCCAAACACCAATCAGGTGAGAGAACTGATGCTGCTGCTTTGGGTCAGCTGATACCATCTAATACCAGCTTTGTTTCTTTTCCTTACTGACAGTCCTGTTATCACATCTGTGCTGTAGATGTGAAGCTGCAGATTGTTAGCATGGCTTACCAGAAGCACCAGAAGTGGGTGGATACTGTACCTTCCAAAGACAGACAAGCTCACGTACGTATCTGATATATTTCTGGATCAACTGAGTCCAGAAAGTTACTGGTCCATTTAAAGAAACAACACAAGCGCTCCTGTCAACAGTTTTTGGTATAGATCTCATGAACAATATACTTCTAATTGGCTGCAGATTTCTACAAGATGATGGCTGTTGGTACTCACGCAGAAGTGATGGCTCGGTATCGCTCCAGGCCGGCCGTGTCCCAGATCTGGGCCTTGATGGTGAAGCTGTTGAGCTGCACGGTTCGTGTGCTGAACTCTACCCCGATGGTTGTACGACTGTCATGACTGAACTCGTTTTTAGTGAAGCGGGACAACAGGTTGCTCTTTCCAACACCAGATTCTCCAATTAAAACCACTGCAAAGACATTAAAGGATCCAAATAAAGTTTGACTTGAATTACTGGATCCTCCACAGTCCTTCATAATAAAAGCTTTGAGTCTGGGTGTGTCCTTTACAGAGTTGCTCCATGAATCTACAGTCATCATGTAATATGAACAAACTGTTTAATCTCAGAACAAATAACCTGATTCTATGTCTTGTTGGAAGGATTATGTGCTGCCTGTTTTTTCTGTGTTCTCCTCAGTGAAAGCTGAACATATTTGAGTCTAAAATCAGTCACAGTTGAGCCTTTGTTTCTGTAAATGAAGCGACTGGGATGAGGGAAAGGTGAGTCCAGATCAGGTGGAACAAGTTCAGCAGCTGCTTCTTTTATCCTGGTGCAGAGAAACATGGCTGCTGGTTAAACAGAGTTTCACAGACTCTCCTCAGAACATCTCAGTGACTAATATTTGGATTTCAAGTGGCTGACTCACAAGAAAAGGCTTGGCTTGATTGGCAGAGAGACAGAAGGAGTGAGATGTGTCCATACGTGGAGAAGATAACGTTACAGCTCACTCGTGTGATGAGTGTTGCTTGTTTCAAAAGTTCTTATGACATCTGAAAAGCTTTTAATCCAGAGGTTTGGGCGTGAGAGGAATTAGGAGACTATAAGGACATTTGAGAAATCCCCAATTATCTGTTTCCTTGTCTGGAGATGAATTTACACAACGTGACTGAATCAGAAGCAAAAGTAGAAACATGGATGTATTTAGTTTATCTTTATCTGATTTGACAGCTTTACTTTGGTCGCCACCAACTTCTGAGAGGTTTTATTTTCTTTAGCTGCTAAAAGCCTCTTGGTTCTGGACGGGTTCTGTTAGATTTCTGTTGTCTGTCTTTCAGGAAATGTGGCATTAAGTATCAAATAGTTGTGTGGGTTATGACTGGAGTTCCTCTTCAGTAGTTAATACATCTCAGATTTTTCTTTCCTCTGTCTTACAGATAATTATATATTATTTAAACACTGTTTCAGAACAATCATAAAATCAGCTCCAGCATGTTGAAGGGAACTGTAAATAACTTCCAGGAACAGCGAGGTTTCAAGCTAAGAAAAAAAACTAGCTATGGAAATCTGAGATTGAAGATTTACAAACGTAAATGTAAGGAAAGAAGAACTGATTTGAATGTTTTAGAAATCTTTTCTGACTCTTTACAGCTGGAAAAACGTGTTTGTTTAACCCGAACACTGAAATTATGACCAATAATATTTTACAGGTTGTTCTCTTTGGCCTTGTTTTAGGTTATTATTCACTGTTTTGTTTTCCTCATTTTCTCCTGCTACTGAGTAACTTCTTAAGCAAACAGTACTTCTGGTTTCTATGGAAATTCAGGACGGGCCACCTTAACTGCTCCACAGGTTGGGTTGGTTTATCCTGAAGAAACCTGGAAGAACTTGATGAGCTGCATCGAAGCTTAAATATTTTTTTCTGTCTTTGCTTTAATGACCTTCAGGGCTGGAAATGCTGTTCTGTACACAGAGCTGCTGCTGCTGGTGGAAACTTCCAATATTCTACCTCAGGGACAGATTGAAGACAGTAAATATAAAACTAAGTCTTAAATGTTTATTCTAAAGCTAAAAACAAATAAAATCTATTTCTTTTTTATTAGCATCAGTTGGATTCTTAGTTTCCTCTAACTTTGTGCAGCTATTTATAAAGGCCAACATATTTCATGTGTGAGTTCAGCTGAATGTTACGGCTTGTGATTTCACTGATAAGTTTCACTGAGAAGAATCGGTGAACACCCTTCACCCAGTGACCTCTGCAGATAGGCACCAGTAACCAGTAAAGAGGTGAATAGATGGATGAATCAGTGGGTTTATATGAACTTAACAAACACACAGTGAAGAAATGTTTTTCACCTTATTGTAACTTTGTCACTTGAAGGCAGCACATGTCCCCATTTCTCTGTCTGAATGAATACATTTAGAAAATATTATATTCTTTCTTGTAGATTAGCAGATGATTATTGATTCCTGTTATTGTAAGAATGTTGCGTACATGGAGCTTGAGTCAGCAGGTATTTAGCTTCGCTCATCTTACCTCTTAGTTTATCTAATTTCAGCTACATGCAAGTTTAGAAGAAACAAAATATGACAAAGTGTCTTTCATCGTTCAGCTTACAGTCCCCGCCCGGACTCCGATGAGACAACGAGTGTTTAAAATGGACAGAATCTGTAAGGAACAGCCACCTAAACACTTATTCAGAAGTATTTCATAATTATTGGCCAAATATTCACAGTTTTGTGTCCCTTAAATAAACACCAACACCTGATGAGTGTAGAACGGTCTGATTTTGAAATGCAGCTGTTTTAATGATGGACACGGTTAAGGATGCAGATTATCCTGTAATCTCACTTTTAAACAGTAATAAATGTAGTTTTAGTTTCAGAAGATAAAATAAAACTTTGTCTTGAATCACGTGATCTTTACAAAAGAACATCCTGTTGAATATTTACACAAGATGCAGCAACAGTATGGAGAAACAGTCTCTCGTGGTTCTGGAGGAATTCTGACCCGTTCTTCTTCACAGCAAGAAGGTCCACCAGCATCTCAGTCAGGTTCAGGTCTCTGAAGGTCCACCAGCATCTCAGTCAGGTTCAGGTCTCTGAAGGTCCACCAGCATCTCAGTCAGGTTCAGGTCTCTGAAGGTCCACCAGCATCTCAGTCAGGTTCAGGTCTCTGAAGGTCCATCTCAGGACCCAGTTTGGTCCAGGCATCAGCTGTTAGACAGATGGACTCACATCTGATTCTGAAACACTTTGGTGTGTGGAGGTCAGAGGTCAACTCTGACTTCAAGGTGTTCAGGACATGTGGCTACAGAATAAGCCCAAACCATCAACCCTCCTCCAACGTGCTGCCAGCTGGTATCAGCTGTACTCAGATGTGTTGCAGTGCATTATGGGAGAACATCTCTACTTTTGTCTCATGTGTCCAAAGAACTTTGCTCCAGAAGTCTCATGGTTTGATCAAATGAAGATGAGATGTCATGTCCTTCCACACAAGCCACACTTCTTCAGTGTTTTGTCTGTTTGTCCTGTCGTGACCTTTAACCTCTAACTGCTTGGAGAGTCTGAGATGGAGCTCTTGGGTTCTTTGCCATAAACATCACATGGTCTGACATCTTACTATGGGAGTGTGTTTACCAGGACATCTGTCAGCTGTTTATTTGTAAATAATCATTCTCTCTGTAGTATTATGGACTCCATCTTGTTTTGAAATGACCTTTAACCCTTCAGAGGTTGATGCAGATGTTTCTCCTCCTGTTAACACACACCTGAATCCTCCAGAGCAGCAAACTGACAAATCTATTTCTTTTAAAGTGGTTGTCATGTTTACCTTTGATCAATAATCAGTTAATCTGATCAGCAGCACAAGGCTGTTATTTACCTTTCTAAAGTCTGTATGGAAGATGGACTTATCTTCTCATGCTGCTTCTACAGTCTTCTGTGTTTAAATAACGACTTAAATAAAACGCGTTTTGTTCACCTCAGGTGTTTTTTTTATTTTAAGACCTCGTCATGACTGAAGAACTTTTATTTTGTGCTCAGATGTAAAAACAGAATTGGTTTTACTTTTTGAATAAACAAATAGGAACCAAATAAAAAGAAGCAGCAAAGATTTCTTAGAAAATGTCTATATGAAAAGAAGTCCAAATAGTTTTTTACTTGATTAAAGTACTTGAACTTTCATGTCTTACATGTTTAAATCTAAGAGCTGTTCTTCAGTGCAGGCCAACTGGAAGAATACATGAAGACCAGAACAAGCATCTGAAGTAAAGGTACTGTAGTATCTCTTTATACTAGTTACAGAAGTGACTGAACTCAAATATTGAGGTTAACTTGCTGTTTGAAGAACAAACTTTTTCATTTGCATTGTGGAGAACTTTAACTTCCCACTCTGACAGGAACAACATTTTGTATCGTGCGTGTTTTTTCAGAGGTTGTCCTGGATAGATGATATCTCTGCAGTGTCAGCTTTGTAATAATGCAGGTGGTAGAAAACTTTCTCCATTTTCTGGAGACACGATTCAGACTAAAAAATGATCCGAGTTGTTCACTGCCTGGTTGTTTATTACTGATAGTGTTTTGCATTCAGCTGACAGCCAGTACACTCAGTCCTGGAGAGTGTCAGGTTAATTAATAAACAAGGAGGTATAATTAGACGGTCATGGAGGTTTTTATTATCAGACACCTTTCAGGCTTTTTAAGAATGTATCAAGGGATCAAATGAAGAAGGGAGGAGGACATGTACTCACCCTTAAAGACAAAATTGTACGCTTCATCTGACCCCATGTTATGTCCATTCAGGGTTGCCGTCCTTCAGGTTGAAGCCTCCAACACTCTGAGTCTGAAGGCAGGGTGTAAGATGATACTGAGACTAAACCTCCAATCCTCACACTTCAAGGTGTCAGATCTGCAGAGCCACATGGACGGCCTCAGCAGCGTTCTGCCCTTCCCTCTGAGTTAACAGAGCTGGTTTGTTTGAACAGGACACGCGGAGTGTATCCAAGCTGTTGTGCTGCAGTGGGTGGGGCTTCTGTCGGGAGTGGTGCAGCATTGATGGAGGCGTGTCTTGAAGGTTTGAGTCAGAGTAGGGCAGGTTGGACAGGTGGGGCGAGCGGCAGTAACACCTGAGGACTGCCAGGCGCCTCCTGGTGGAGCAAATCCACACAAAGCAGGAACTGTCTTTCATCAGTCTGGACTTTCTGTTCCAGAAAACATCCGGATTTTCAACAAATTCTAAAGTGGGAGAGATTCATGTTCAGGGTTTTCTGCAGCACCTGAACCATAACCCTGAAACCTGGCTAGATCCTCCTTTCTATCACCATCCATGTCAGATGTTTAAATACTTAAACAAGGAACAACAGACAGGAAACAGGAAGTGAGATATGACATGCAAAGCAGATCCCTGCCTGAAACTGAACCAGGAACTTTTAAATATAAGCTGCATTTAAGCAGGTGTTTAAAATTGTAAAACCAGTTTTATTTTTTAATGAACATTGGATTTGTGCAGAAAATGGATGGACTAGATTTGTGCTCATCTATAAGCATTTAACCACCAAACTCTTATTTTGTAAACTGGGGCTCTTATTGTTTAAAATAACTCCACATCAGAAAAAGATCTGAGCTGTTTAAAATCTGATAAAGTGAAAGAGTTTCCACTGACTGTTCAAGTGTCCCTAGTTTTATAATTATTCCTTTTTCTAACAGTGTGACTCCAATCATTTTTTATTTTTGTGCAGAAAGTGAGTCAAAGGTGAGACGCGACATGTGTAATCTGAGATTATTAATAGAAGAAAGTGATGAGAGCTCAGCTAAAAATGAGTTTATTTACCCATTTAAAACACATATGAACTATTATAATGTAAAAACATGCAGCATTATGTTTGACTGATGTCTGTAGAAGAACTTCATTTCTGAACTTTATCACACAAACACTGATGCTGTTAAACCAAATCTGATCAGATTTTTGAAAGAATCCTCTTTAACACCACAGATTAATCTGGATTAACACGTTACCTCCATCGTTTGGATGATTCAAACCAGCGTAAAACAAAATAAGAGTGTGTGACTTTGAGACAGAATTTTATTTATTTAACAGTTTTTAAATAAAACACAGGTAAATAATCTGAACTGTTTTATCAAAGTTCCACCCACTGTTATAGCTATGCGTAAATTTGGCTCCTGAAAAATGTTAAATTTTGCTTTGAACAGCAAAACTTCAAATAAATGAACTGAGAGCGAAAAAACATGGAATCATTTTCAGCAGGTTGACAATCAATGTCCTCCTGAAAAAACTTACATCAAATTTGGGAACATCAAAGCTGGTACTTTCAAAAGTTCACAGACAGACACACAATCCTCGACTCATCTGAGACGTGACGTAACGATGTTTCGGCGTGACGATGTGCGCATGTGTTGTACACTTAGTGAACAATAAGAGAGTAACAGAAGTCCATGAACAACCTGGATCAGATGATTCTTTCATCATTCCATAGAAACTGAAGCAACGCTCTGAACTTCAGTTGGATCTCCACTATGAAGCTGCTACTTGAGTCAACGGTTCCTCCAGATACTTCACCAGGGCCTCTGCCTGTAAACACATAACTTTCCTCAATAAAGAAACTGAAATCTAGATTTTAAAGTCGCTCATGCTTCAGTCTGTTCCATCAAGTTGTTCTTTTTAGCACTGCAACTAGAGGAGATACTGATTTTAACATTGTTGACAAGCTGGAAGCTCAATCTGCTCCTCACGCCGCTCTGAACTGCTCCAAAGGACTTCCTGTTTACAGAACTGGCTGTAGAGCAGAAGATAATGGAATAACAGTTCAGACCTGTCACTCAGCACATTCTGCAGCCACTGAAATGTCACATATTAATGCGAACATGACTTCGGTTACCTAGAAGTTGCCTTAGAGTGTTTTTAAGACTGTTGCTGAGCGGTAGGACTTTGAATTAAACACATCAATGATTTCCAGTCTTTGATCATGAGTTAAGACTTCTTACTGTTACAGCTTTATTTACCAGATGATCAAAGATCAGAGTCACTAACGTCTTACAAACAATTTCCAATCTCAGCTTAGAAAACATTCTTTGCTGGTGTAAACAAGAGGTGGGAAAGAAAAGACGCATCTTTTACCTGCTGAGATTTCACATTTTAAAAACATATTGTACTAAAAGTTCAATTATTACTGTAAGAAAAGCATCTTCCCTTCAGTCAGCATCTGAATCCACACGTGCACGAGGAGAACATGCAAACTCGATGCAGAAGGGTTTCGAACCCAGGACCTTCTTGCTGCAAGTTAACAGTGCTACCCACACCATGCAGCATAATAATAAATCTGACAGTAAACACCATGTTACACCAGGTGATGCTCATTTACACTATTTATCAGGTAACACAGGCTCATTCTGTGAGCACATGGATGAAATAAAGTGCGAGCGTTGAAACTCTCACCTTAGCTTTAAGCATCCCGAAGCCCACGGTCTCTTTGGCGTACATGCACAGCAGCAGATTCGCTACTCGAGTGATGGCCACTCTTCCCTCCTGACAAGAAGATCAGACAAAGAAAAGTTTCCACCTGATCTGTATTTCCTTTACTGTCTGAATCCCTGACGTGTTTCTCACCATGCAGTCCATGAGGATAAAACTGAGTTTATCTTCATTAAACGCCTGGTGGCCGTTCTTGTCGTAAGCTGCCCAGATGTTGCTGGCGATGGCAGCTGTCACTCGGGCGTCAGTGTCTCCATAACCAGAATAAGCCAGGAGGGACCCTTCATTATTCAGCAAGCTGAAGAGGGTCAGAACATTTCCATCAGAACCTGAACTCACCTGTCCAACCAGGATGTTCACTCAACAGGAAACTACCTTCTCCTTTCTAAACATGTTACAGAAAGATAAATAAACTGGTTTCTGTGGCTCAAACGTCAAATAAAGCTGGAATCATTATCTACAAATCCTTAAAAATCTAGTTTATGAATCAACAAACTACTGACAGAAAATTAATTTTCATAACAAACTAAAAAACATTCGTCTCAACATTAAGAAACAAACTGAAAGAAGCATTCTTTCTCGGACCGTGTAGCATCTCGTTAGCTTGTTAGCTGTTAGCTTATCGAACTTACAGTGTGCTCTGGACTCCGTTCGTGTTCGCTTGACTCAGAACCTGAGTCAAGGCTTTTGGTCGTAACATTACTGTCCGTCTCACCAAGAGTTTAAGGGATGAAAACACTTAAAATATTTTTAATATGCTTTTAAAGTGCAGTAAACTACCACTTTACGCAAAGTCCTATCAGCTGACTAGTGTTTCTACAAGCTTCCGGGTTTTTTCGCAATGCAATCTGGGGCTTGGAGTCTTCTTCTTCTTCTTTTTAGATTTTAGCGGCAGCCTGAATCTATTTTTGTTGCACTACTGTCTCCTTCTGGTTATCCAGCTAGTCTTGTCTCTTCTATTCCCACTGCTTCAAATCCTCCTTATTATTCTAGTTTTGCACCTCCCATCTGGATGTTTCCCCACCAAATACTCAACCTACTGATGATTAATTGTTCCTTCTATTACTGCCCATATTTTCCATTTTATGGGGCTTGAAGTCTTAACAAAGATAATTTAAAAATGAAGACTTTGAAGACTCAAATATTTTCTTTTCTTTTTGTGTGGATGTAACTTTTTATTTGTGAAATATTTGTTTTAATTAATTATTTCTTGAATTTGTATATGTAACATCATTTTAAAGGTTTGGACTTATAAAACACAATGACTCAGTGCAAATGAACGAATAATTAAATATATTGTAGAATCAAAACAAGCTTTGGATCAAATATGTGTCATTTAACATCGAATAACACATGTTTTAATTTGCAACAAACTAATTTTAAGATGATATAAACTACTAAACACGACTAAACATAATCCCTCACATGTCAGCCTTCCAAAAACACATGGTTTTAAACTTATTAAAAATATTTACTTGTAAAAAGCAAGATGTGATGTAATAAAATAGACTAAACAATCCACAAATAGACCCAACCTGCTGCATCAATACATTGATTATTTCATGATGTGGCCTTTTGTTCCAAACATATTACTCATATCATACCTGTTTTGATATCCAGGAGATCTGATGTGTTTTCAGCATCAGCAGCAGCTCCATCATTAACACAGTGTATTGCTCTGAAGTTTTATTTTACACATGTTTAAATCTGTAGAAGGATTTTAACACGCTCCCAATGTGATATAAAGAATTAAACAATCACAAGTTCGTTTCTATACCATGCAGTTGTTTGTATCTTCATAGGATTCTTTACAGCTTCCTTCTTTATCTCACCAATCAGAGATCTGATACCCAGAACTGCAAAATAAATACTAAGAACCAAGAGAAGAACAGCCAGGAGGATCAACGTCTTGTCCAGAGATGTCAGCAGATTCTGGTGGAAGTAAAACAGTTATGTAATTTATTACAAATATACTCAAAATGAATGCAGAATCAGCCACAGTTGTTAAAATATTCACCTGGTCAAAAAGAGCCACGTTTCTGCAGTTATCGTCATAATGATCTGCACTGTATGAGATTTGGTCACATAGCCAGAGTAGAGAAGCATCTCCCAGGTCTATGGCATACAGAACAATGCCAGTGATGGAGAAGATCACACTGGCGATGTTCATAAACACAGTGAAACCCATCTGAGAAGAACAATCCAACCCATAAAAATCAAACCCAGGATTTTTGTGGGGCTTCTGTCTTCTCTATTCTTACTCACCAAGCAGGAAGAAGGAAACCGTCCTGCCAGAATGGACATGATTCCAGTCACAATGAACTGATAGAAAGATGGCAGACACCATGTTGCAGGAAATCAAATACAAACAGAAACCAGAAAATATACATTTTTTGCACTTTGTAATAGTGCAAAAAAAGCACAAAAAACAGAGATTAAATCCTAAAATGTAACAGACATCATCTTACCACAGCACACAGCCAATAAGCAGCTCCCAGGCTGGTAAAATCTCCAGGTTGAATGCTTGTTCTTCCTGGTCCAAGTCCAATATTAAACGCACCCACCATGATTTGGATCGTCTGCAAAAGAACATTAAACAAAAACCAACACCAGTTTCTGATTGTCTTAAGTCAGTGTAGAAGGTAAAGATGGTCCATCCAGCTCTATTCACCCCAATAGATGCCGTTATACAGGTGTCAACTTCCTGTTGGTATAAAGAGCAGAAACCTGGACGACAGCAGAGAGACTTCAGGATCAGACTCAGAGGTGGAGACATGCTCCAGCTGTCCATCACAGAGATCTCAGTCTTCTTCTCAGACCTGCAGTCACTCCTGAAGACTGAGACGAAGAAGGAACTAAATCTATTTCCTTACGAGAAGCTCAGAAATCTTTTTTTTGTGCATATTTGTCAGGTGAGTGTGAGTTGGTGCAGGAATGTCTTTAAGTTTGAGCAGCAGCCAAATTAAACAGAGTCACATTTACAGATCTATCAAATCCAAATATGTGACTGTATCAGAATTGTGATTATTTACTGATATTGGAGGTTTACAAAGAAGGTTTCTACCTGAAAAATATGCTGCCAAAATAAAACCACTTTGGTTCAGTTTTAAACACCGTATTCAGGTAAATTTTTCAATAAAAAACATTAAGTTTAAAATTACATATAATTTAAAGTGAGGATTCATTTTTTTATTTCTTAATCTCCATGTGAAAACAACCAAAAAATAAAAAGGTTTATTTTAATAGCGTCTCTCACAGATATAAAATAAATAAATAATCCAGATTATTAGAAACAAAGGAAGTATGTTTGTGTTTCATCTGAATTTATCTGTTTATTAGGTTTTATAAATATTACATTGTGCTGATATATACTCACAACAAAAAGATGATTTCTACAAAGATTTAAAGTCTTTTAGAATTGAAAACATTTCAGCTTCATTTAGTTATAAACAACATTTTTAATATCAATTTTTGAAAGCAGCAGAAATGGGAGAGAAAAGGAAACATCTACATTAAATTTTATTGTGTTGCAGAATTCACACATTAAAGAAGAAATGTGAAAAAAAAAAACTATCTTGTACCATTAAATGAAAAGCGGTAGTAAAAATAAAAACACCTCACAGCCAACACAGAAAGTAGCACTTTTCATTTGGAGCAGATTACATTCAAACAAGCAGCAGAATTATTTTACTGTAAAGTAGAAACATGAAGGCTGATAGTTCATCAATGTTTAGGCTGCAGAATGGCTGCTGACTTCCTCCAGCAGAGGTTTGAAAAGTTCTGGGTTTTCAGAACTCTGAAAGATAAAAATCATAATCACAATGTAAGAAACACTGAATCACATTAAAAGTCTCATTATTCATCCTCAACTGTCACTGAAGTGTTTCAAACTATTTACTTCTGAACAAGATTCACACAAAGTTTATAAAATCCTCATTAGTATATTACATTATACCAAAACTCATGTTCAGTCAATCACTGGATGTAAAACGTTGGCAGCATATGCTGGTAGATTTACCTTGTCTGGAGTTTTTGAAGAACTTTTCAGAGCTTTAATCCCCAAAACAACCGTGCTGATGACGACACTGAGCTCCAGGACGGACAAGACGATCATCACGCCATTGATGCTTCTCAGGAGCATCTGCAGGACACAAACAACAACTCTACACTTAAAGAGTCCATTTCATACAAATTTCAGGACTTTGTGGTTATTTCTTAAGTATTAACCAGTAATATGAAACATTTTATATCTAAAAAACGTCAGGAAACACTGATTAACAGACCTTTAAATCTGTCTGCGTCAAAATTCGGGTGGTTCCGTCAGGCTGATTCGTTAGCAGCCTGTTTATATTCATTATTTGAATTTGCTGGACTCTGATTGGCTAACAAACTAGCCTATGAGAGCAAGGTATACTGTTTCCTGCCCCGCTGCGCATGGCAACATCAGACGTCGTGTCTTCCGGTTTGCTACATCTTATGCTAACAGCTTTTAGCTAGCAGCATGCTAGGTGTGGTTTCAACTGCGGGAGCTGATGAATACTAACGAACAAAGGAGTTGTGATGAAACATCTAAAGTTTTCTTCTGGCAGAAAAGAGACAATATGAAGAGTCAACATGTTACTGAGTCACCTCTCAGAAATATTACTGTGGCTCTGGAGGGACAAATCAAACACTCTCTCTATAGAGAGATTCTCTTTTAAGTAGCTGAAATATATTGTGATTGTTTTTATTCTCAGATCATTTCACTCGTGTTCTACAATAAAACTTTTAAATAATTTGCTGATTTTCTGTAAAAACTTTTCAGTTTCTGATCTGAACTGAATTTTATTTCTCTGCCTTGTTTGTCCAACCAACACTTAGAAGACTAAACTTTAGTGTTATGGAAATACTGAGGTGGGATTCTTTCTTGTGGAGTAAAGGGAGGAAGTTAAAATTAAGTAATGCGTTAACTGGAGAAGTCTCATGTCGTTCTTCCCTGAGCTGAGCTGTTTATAGGATAGAGACAATAATGGCCAAATGAACAGAATCAGCTCTGAGGATAATTAGAAGATCTGTATCTGTAACATAACTGAAAAGTCTGAGAGATGGAGAAATATTTTCTCTTACCAGCAGCAGCGCTTTGCCCTCCAAGCACTTCTCCCTTAGATACTTCTCATCAGGAGATGGACTCAGTGTTGTAGACTGGTAGTGTGACCAGTAGTACGGCTGGTAGGGTCTCTCTCTACACTCCCCCCACCAGATGTATATATCTGCAGTATTTATGCAGTAGAGAACAATCGCTGTGATGGCAAATAATATTCCCACCAGGTTCAGAGTCACATTGAGGATGACCTGAAAGACAAGTCCAGTTACTTTAAAGACAATCAAAAATGAAACAAACATGATAAAAAGCCTTCATGAAGGTTAAAAACCAACATGTGGTTCATAGACTCTGATCGGCTGGTAATGATCCATCAAAATATACATGAGAAAATCCTTTTATAGTCTGAAAGGCTGTTAAATATTCCATAAAAAAGATTTTTCTGATTACTGAATTAAATATAAAAACTAATAATATATAAATAAGAAATATTAATGAAAAAGTCCTGAGAGACTTTAGCTACTCACCAGACATGGACTTGGATACTTCTCAGACAAAATGCACAGGATGCCAAATAGAATGAACTGGACAAAAACAAAAGAATAAATTTGTTTTATTCTGAAACATCAAATATGTTTCTAGTGTTTCATAAATTGAGAAATAAAGAAGCTGCTGTCTGCGGAGATGTTTTGGGTCTAAAATGTTTCATTTGATTCTGATTAAACATTTAAATTGAAATGAGACTCTCCAGGTTTCTGTGCCAACACATCTTCACATGTTTTCTTTTCTCTCAGCTGTTACAACATTTATTATTTTATACATTGATTTAAATATGATCTGTTTCAGCAGATTATTTTAAATCTGCATGTTTTGAAAGTGAAAATGAGTAAAAAAGAAACGAAACTGAAATTCCAGCTGGAATTTTCTGCAGTTGTTGCAACATTTCCAGACTTGTTGATTCATATTTTTTTATTTATTTAATTGTCACTTTTTATGATATTTATTTAGATAAGAATCACTAAACTCCTGGGGGGAGGTGGTGCTGTGGAGATGTTCAGGACCAAAGGTGGGGTCATGACCCCTCTCTGTGACATGAAACAACAAATAGGGTGTTGACATGAGTTCCAAAAATTAATTAGATTAAAATTAACAAAACTCCTGTCATAATTAAAGCCCAGTGCTCAGGTTGGATGGTCCAGTTCGAGTCCTCCAACATGTTTGATCTGTATTTGCATCAGCTGTTTATATTCATTTGGTTTCAGTTCCTGCTTTAGATTTCATCCCATTATTTAACCTTTAACATTTTTTTTAAGTAATGTCTCTTTATTCACTCAAACATAAAACAATGAACATGTAAAGTTGGATAATTTGTTAAAATGTTAGTAACAGTTTAAAAGAATTTGATGAATTCACTTTCATCATGTACTTTATGTAGTTTGAGTTGCTCACCAGCGCTCCCAGCCAGAAAGGAAACTCGGAGTCAATGGTATACATACGGGCCGAATAATTAAACCTGAGGATGGCGCCGAAGCCGATATTCAGCAGCCCAATCATGATCTGAAGAGCCTGTGAATGAAAAAGACCAGAATGATAAACAAAGATGAAAAAAACTAACTGTCATCATGAAAAAAGAAACAAGATAAAAGATTAAACAGGTCATTAAAAGTTGATGGTAATAAAATTTTTCTGATGAAACAATAAAGACTAAAATACTATTTAGGAAGAATCAGGTTGTATCTCACCCCGAGTACTGACAGAGACGTTCTCTGCATCCTCCTCAGGTGCCGGGACACGGAGCAGCACACTGGACTGTAGCAAAGACTCTTGATGATCTGACACAGAGGAGGCCAACGACTTTCAGAGTCAGAGGTCACAGTGAACACCGTGACCCCGTCAGCTCGGCTCATCGTCACAGACATCCTTCCTGCTCTATGAAGAGGAAAATAAAGTCAGTTCATATATTAAATTAACTAAATTCTGTGAATTCTAAACAGTGTTCTGGTGGATCCAACGGTGGGTCAGAGAAGCACTGGTCTCTCCTGGAATCTGATTGGTACCTGAAGGGAACCTGATGAACAGAACTTCACACCTGCAGCTTTTTGAAACATTTCTCACAAACACAGTGAAGCTGTTTTGTTTCTTTAGAGAATCAGAAGTGTTAGGAATTAGTTTCACTTTTAATTTTACAGTTGCACCATGTGCTACACGTACACACACTGTAACACCAGCTGCCTCACATTAGATAAAAGAAAGCTGAAGACTGTGGAGTAAATAATTTGAATCAGATGTGTTGGAGCTGAAAAACATCTAGATAAACATTTAGTGACACAGACGAGGATTCAAATATAAACAGAAAAACTACAGAAAAAGCTGATATATTCTGTCATGTCAGAGAAAAGTCAAACATCCTGTTCTGCTGTTGATCTTTGAACTTTTATATTTGTCAAGTAAAAACTTGATTATTTCTGATTTACTTTAAGAACATGATGTTATAGAAAGTGAATCCAAGATAATGAGACTGACCTGTTAGAATCAAGTAAAAGTCTGAAACACTGGAAGATCGAGACAAAACAGATTCTTTGTTTGCTGAAAACAGGAAAGTGAGTGACTTCCAGCTTGTTCCCAGAAGTACCTCCTCTCACTGAGCAGCTGTAAAACTAGTTAACCCTTTGTTAAACACTCAACTCTTTATGAAGATAAACAGACATGTTAGATAACAGTCAGAAAATGGGATTAAAAGACGGCTGAAAAGATCATTTGAAGAGGATAAGAGAAATAATTTTGAGTAAAACTTTATTTTTTAGCTGATCTCATATTCGGCTGGTATTTCCTTGATTTAGTGCTCTCAGTTTATTTCCTGTTTTGGGTTTATTATTTTGATTTTCTCTGGATCTTTGGATTATTGTTTCAGTATCTCCTCTTTTGTGAGTTTGGTGCTCCACTGATCTTTAATAATACCTTGTTAAATGTCTTAATGTTTTGGAAACACTTCAAAACATTGAAAGTGTTAACATTTATCAGAAATTTATAATAAAGTGTAAGAAATGGACCCATTTTATTGAATGAAAACAAAATGCTGGCAATGAGGACGAGCGGACAGGGACAACGAGCAACATGGAGGAAACAACAGGTGGATGACATGAGGGATGATGTGTGTGTGGATCGTTAGTAAATTAGGGCACTCACTCACTCACTCACTCACTCACTCACTCACTTTGAATTCAGTCTTTGATTCATTTAGGGAGAGAAAGTTTTTTTAACAGCCGCTGTTTAATGTCATGCAGACGTGCTTGGATGGAATCAGGGTCTGAAAGGTTCTCGGTAATTGGCAGATAGATTTGTAAATCATCTGCATACAGATGGAATTACATATTATGATGGGATATCACAGAACTTAAAGGAAGCAAGTACATAGGAAGAGCAGGTAAACATAAGCTGAAAAGTAGCACAACAGAGTAAAATGAAACACTGTCTACATGAAGATATATGAGACAGAAACAAGGGCAAACCAAGTATAAAACACCAAATAAACCATGACAACAAAACACTGTAAGAAGAAAAAAAACATGACAAGACAATAAGACAAAACCAAGAACACCCTGAATAAAAGAGACTATTCAAAACAACAAACCAAGAACTGGGAGCCAAGATGATTCAATGTATGGATCTTAAAGCTTTGGCTAATTATAATTTCCTGAATTAAACTAAACAAAGATCCAAAAAATCATTCATTATTTTAAATAGTAATTTTAGTCTTCATTTTAAAATGGTTTAACAGGCTTCACTGTTTGGATAAATACGTATGTTCAGCCTTTCCAGCAGAGGGCAACGAGGCACAAACCATTGTTGACCACCTTTTTTAACGGCAGAAGAAGAATTGTAGCTGCTTTTAGCTTTATGCTAACAAAAGACAGTAATACATTCAATCCACTTTTCTCCAACAATTTAGCGACTTGAATAATATATAATAGCCCCATGTTTCCTTAGAGCAGCTATTCTAGTCTTGTTTTGATTAACTTTTTTGTACTATTTTTTAAAAGTCTTCTCCTAGCCACTTGCTAATGCTAATGCATGCTCAAGCATGCTAATGGTTGTTTGGAATGAGACACATGCTACTGGCTGCTAGCTTCGTTGGCTAACCAGTGCAAGCTTGAATAAACACATGAGTAAAACCTAATCATAACATTGTGAGGTATATACATCTGTCATCAGTTAGTTAAATGGCAGAAAAACTAGCCACATGCCTCTGTAGTACATGAACATTGGAACACGCCTTGGTGGTCCCTGATGACGTATCTCCTTGGCAACCAAGACATCAAGGCGAGGTTCCTTGACATTGAGAAACACCGCTGGAGTTTTCCCAACCCACGGAAATCCATCTTGTACTGCTCCAACTAAACCGTCTGACTCCAAGCCACTGGTGATTCGGACCAATCGTTTCTTAGCATTGCGTTTTGGGGCAGGTGTGGTATGATGATAGCATGTATTTCTACATACAGGTAGAAACGGCTGTTATAGGAGAATTAGAGACAACTTCTTCATTGGTAAAATGAGCAAAGGGAAGCACTGTTGGATTGGATTGGATTTTGGATTTGTCAAACACTTACCATGCTTTGCTAAAGACAACCATGTTAGGCGGACACTTGCTACCTCGTTCTCCAATCAGCGGAAATATTATACCTGACGCTTTCAGATGGAGGAATCCCTGATCTATGCGTCACACAAACTCGACACAAAATGAATGACATATCAAAAGGTCGGCCATTTTGGAGGAAAGTGGTCTTCGGCCTGTTCGAGAAGAGTTGAGGTCGAGTTTGGGGGGTGAGTGCGTGGGGGGGGGGTGGCGGTCTGAGGAGGCGATGACTGCAAAGGCCAGAGAGCTGCCAGGGTGTGAGGACTGATCTGCTTGTGACTTTAATTTTTATTATTATGTTTTAAATGTTGGTTTTAGTCTTTAAAATGTGACATCATTTTACTGTTTTACTGGTACAACTTCATAAAGTACAAAAATGGACTAAAGTGTACAGGAATATCTCTCAGAAAGGAGAGAGAGTGTTGGTGAAATCTTTTCTGCTTGTTTGGTTTCGATAGGATTGTTTTACCAACACTGTTTATTTTGGCAGCTGCTGAGAGATTTTCACATTCCTTTGAGTCATTTTCCTTTACAAACACCCACCATTCACGTTCAAATCTAAAACAAAGTTAATGATTTATGAGCATTAAAGCAAAAGAAAAAAGACAACATCAGTTTCATAACCTTATAAAGTCAGTATGATATAACAGTAAGTCTGCTTTGTTTGAATATTCATGACTGAAACTCAAATATCAGAGCAAAGTTCTGATATTTAACACGGACAGGAATTAAATTAAATTAGATTTGATGAAAGGTCGGGTACCAGAACAAACACTTCATGTGCATTCATCAGGTTAAGAATCTCACTACTGTCTGTTGAATTAAGCTTTTAATTTGAAGTAACAGCCACAGGAAGTATGAGTTTAGTTGCTGCTACCTGAGCAGGTGATTGAGAATACAAACATCATGAGGGCATCTTGAGGCAGCTCACCTCACCAGGTAAGTTTTCTGTGACAAAAATACTTTGTTACAGAAATACTTTATTAATAAACTAAAAATTTTCTGTTTTAGGGTTTTAGTTTTGCAATTAGATTTGATTTGCTTTGATTTGATTTGATTTGATTTGATTTGATTTGATTTGATTTGATTTGATTTGATTTGATTTGATTTGATTTGATTTGATTTGATTTGATTTGATTTGATTTGATTTGATTAAAATATTCAAAGGGGGTCAAATTAAGAAAAAAAGTAATGAACCTATTTATTTTTTATTTCGAAAAAATTAATTCTGATATAGGAAAATGTTTTACTTTGAACGCACCCAAACTGCATTTTAAAGCCAGTGTGTCTCACTGGAAGGATCTGGTTCTGTTCTTATTGAGAGAGGCGACTCGTGTCCAGCAATCATTCATTTAATGTTGTAAACTGATAAACTGACATGATCAACTTCCTGTCAGAAGATGTAACAACTAATGAGACCTTCACTTCAGAGCAGTGGACGTAGTAATATGGACAGACAAGTACCAACATAAAGGAACTGGATCAGCAGTATCATGTATGGTCGTGGCCTTTGTGTTGTTTTATTGGTGCTTTCTGTCACTTTGTTATTTCTGCTGTGATTCCTCAATATTTTAAACCCTGTCAAGAGCATAACAGTGTGTCGCCATGACAACAAGCACATGATTCCATCTTGGTGTTGTATCTTCAGTGGATTTTACTCCAGTGCAGCGTGCTGGTCGACAAACAAAGCAACGATGAGGAGCAGTGTAGTTGGAGCTCTTGGGGTGAGAGAAGTTAATAGATCTACAAAGTTTTCACATTTAACCACATTGTGATTTGACTGTTTTTGACTCTTTCATAGACGGTGCAGATTATGGTTGGAGTGTTCAACATTGGACTTGGTCCAGGACGAACAGAATCATATCCGTACTGGCTCGGTGTTTTGGTAAAAAGACAAAATAGATCTCACTACAAACTTTTTTCATATCTGACATTTTGTAATATATATGTTTTTAGCATAGTGATAGTTATTATTATATTATTGTCTTCATTATTGTTTTTTTTATTGTTGGACAAAAAAAAAAACTACTACAACGTTCAATTTCCCTTCTGGGATAAATAAAGTATTTTTCACTACTACTACTACTACTACTGTCATTTAGCAGACGCTTTTATCCAAAGCGACTTACATTGAGAGAACATACAATTCATTCATTTCATTTTTCATTTCATTTCATTTCATTTCATTTCATTTCATTTCATGTAAAATAGCATGTGATACATCACCATGGCAACATGGAAAATCTCAGCGAAGACGTGCACCTTAAACATGATAAATCCAGAGACCCGTCATGGCTGTCACACTGCACTGTAAAAAACAGCTGATGTGTAAAACCAAATCTCAGTGTTCATCAGTACAAACTGAGGTGATAGGAAGTGTTACAGAACCTGGAGGATAATAATCCTGTTGTGAGGAAAATACCAAAGAAATTGGAAATGATGCTTTATAATAATTTGCCTGTTGATCCTTGTTTCAGGTCATCGCAGCAGGAGTCGTGTCAGTCCTTGCTGACACGTTTCCTTTTCCCTGTTTGGTAAGATGTTAAAAACAAACAGGAAACTCTTCACTGTGGTGGAACACGGTCACCAACAATGATCATACTTCTCCTCTCAGGTGGGCTTTTCTGCAGTTCTTAACATAGTTGGATCCATCTCTGCCATCGTTGCCATCGTGCTGTATGCCGTACATCTGGCAAGTTTCTCAATCTTCTGGATGTGTGACCAACGCAGTGGTTATAATGTGCAGATCATCTGCATGTTCCTGGCTGGTGTAGCTCAGGTAAATCCTCAGTGTCTTTCTCAGATTAGCATTAGCATTACAGTTTGAAGGTTTTCAGTTGTTTTATTTTGTTAAATGACTGAATGTACAATAAAGATTTACAAGTCTTCTTGTTTACATGGTTAATGTTAGTCAACAGATTCAGGAGGATGAAGAGTAAACAGACTTTTTATTCATCATGGACTTGATACAAGACAAATGTTTATTTGTTTGTTGTCTGTCAGAGGATGCTGAGCGGCATGGACATCACAATGATCATCATGTCTGTCCTTCAGCTGTGTGTCTCCATCAGTCTCGCTGTTCTTGTCATCAAAACTTTGTGCTACAGGAGGAAAGAAGAAGTACGAACCAACACAACACAGAAACATAATAAAACTGTAGCTGACGTGGTTCTACAACAATATATTTAAACTGTGTTTCTGCAGGATGTAACAGATGTAGAGACACAACAACATTTATTAAAGAACATCTTCATGACCAGTCCTGCAGCTTAAAACCAACTCATCTGAACTACTCATGACTCAGAGGTGTAGCCATGGAGGACAGCATCACCTACCAAACCTTCTGACCAGCCAACACAGACCTTCTCAAAACTCCTCATGGAGAATCTTTTATTAAAATAGAAGTTTTGTTTCACTGAATTAAGAAAAAATGATAAAATAAATGATTTATATATCTATTTGTCTCTATTACTGGCATCATTGTCAGTATATTATTTCCAACTGCATCAGCTAAAATGATCACACCTTCATAAAAACTTTATACAGCAGTTTCACAATGAAATAAATATTTACTCAGATTTATTTTAAATGGATTTTACATCCTATTTTTTTATATTTTGTGGTTAATTTGTTTCATTTAAAAAAGTATTGAATAAAAATCAGTGAAAGCTGTAAAAATACAATGTTCTTTTCTCAGAAAGGAAAAATATAATTTTATAAACAAAACAAATGTGTGAAGCACCATCAGCCACTAGATGACGCTATAGCCCCCCTCTCTCTCTCTCTCTCTCTCTTTCTGTGTGTGTTTGTGTGTGTGTGTGTGTGTGTGTGTGTGTGTGTGTGTGTGTGTGTGTGTGTGTGGGTTTGTATTTCTGACCTCCTGAGGACCCGTTTCCTGACTTTTACTATCTTTCTGGGGTCCGAGGGTTCTTGTGGGGACCGAAGCCTGGTCCCCATGAGGGGGACTCCCCTTTTTAGGGTTAGGGGTTAGGTTTATAGGTATGGTGTGAATAGAGTTTTAGTTAGTATTAGGGTTAGTTATAGATCAGTAATGGTTAAGGTTAGTAAAAGGGTTTGGGTTAGGTATAAATCTAGTTACTAAAATCAATGGAAGTCAATGGACGGTCCCCATAAGGATACCAAAACACACTTGTGGGTGTGTGTGTGTGTGTGTGCTTGTGTGTGATGATAGTATGTTGTTATATTGACTGGATAAAAGAACTCAGATTTGTTCAAATTAAAGACTTATTTATCTGTTTACTGAATATGTAAATAATGGTACTGGTTCATTTACATAACGTTTATTAAAACAATCTAAAAACTGTGAGGAAGATGAAAATGTGAAAATAAAAAGTTTCAAAAAAGCCAAAAAATATTCAGCTAAATTAGATGTATTTATAGTTTCCTGTTTTGTGTCTTAACTTTAATTTGAAATAGACAGAAGAAATGAAGGATTTTATCAATTTGCATCATTTCATATTGACATGCAAACAAATAATTATATAAATTTAATATTCTTCTTTTGGCAAATTAAACTTTTCTAAAAATGAGCTGATTATTTGATCTGATTCAAACAAATCTAATTAAATGGGTCAAACACACCTCAGTGACAAGAATCAAACAGTAACATAATGAGAAACTTCTTGATTTGATATAAATATTTACTAAAAATTAGTGAAAATGACGGAAGCACCTGTTTCTGTTTCCCTGCAGCTTTTGTTCAGACTGAAAACAGGTGAATGTACTTGTTGATTCATGTTGGATCCTTTTGCCCAAAGCAACTAACAGATGAGAAACTGAACATGCAGCCACAGGTATGTCTGTGTTGTTTTATTATTTTAATCCAGATTACGGAGGTTTAGAAAGCTGCATAACCTGCAGGTGCACGTCCATGGCAACGTCATATTTTCCGTGTTCACATGTTTGAAGACAATCACCTTCAATCAACACTAAAATTTATTGCGTTTTATTTTGCCCAAGTTTAATTTTTCCACCAACTTGTTTGAAATTTATTTCAGATTAATCGGATTCAGTGAGTTTGTTTAATTTCTCCTTTAATCAATGTTGAAACGTTTGAACTGTTTCAACAAATTATAGTTAAAGATAAAAAAATTTGAGTTATAATAACAAGAAAACCTGAAGAATTTAAAGAAACACTTCATAATAATTAGTGGTAAGATTATAATTAACATGTGTTCAAAACCAGCTCTATAATAGACAATCTGCTTTAATGGCAGATGCCAATGAAAAGGACTCAAAAAACATCTGATGCCCTTTATTTATGTTGAAAAGATCAAAATGTAACATTAGCTTAACATCCAATGTAAATGTTGATTAAGTGAGTTAGAACTGTTTAGAGACGTTTCCTAACAAAACATTGACAAAACATTTTTAAAAGACTTTTAATTTGGTCCATTTTGTGTCATAAAACTGAATCACCTCTAAACCAAAACCTCTTGACTGAGAAATCACATGTTTCTGTGAAGAAAGACTTAAATTTTCCACATTCATATGAACAATTTGAAAGGAACTAAATATTCAGAAGAACAAGGGTCATGTTTTGGCTGTAAACTCATTTTGATCAGTTTCCAAACAGGCACTTTTATTCGAAAGCAAACAGTCAAAAAAGAAACTGGAAAGTTACACAGCAACGTTCCAACAGTAACTCAATCAGGGCCACTTTACCAGGGAAGTTTCAACATTTCTGATTTCATTAAATTCAGCTTTATTAGAATAACGTCCCACTAGAGTTTCCATGGATTACACACAAACAATGGAAAAGAAAAAAAAAACAAAATTCACTGATCTATGATCAAAAACACACACAAAAACACTTTGCAAATTATTAAAAACACAAATTAATAAGATAAAAACAAATATCAGAGAAAGGAAAGTTAATTAAAAAAGTTATTGTTTACATTTTAAAAACAATCCTAAACTTTAAAGGTGACACCAGCTATTAAATCTGATAGGAGAGAGATTTGTCTCACAAAGTGAACTAGAAAAGCCACTAAGACTTGCTGAGTCTTGCCTGACTTTGGCATGTAAGGACGGATTGTTGTGAGAACACGGATGTAGAAGAGAACCAGTAATGTGGATTGATACAAGCTGTTTAGCTTCGTGACATCACATCACATGGATGCAGTCCAGCAAACCTAAACCATAAAGTTACTTGTCATCAAGTCAGGTTTATTTATAAAACACATTTTAAAACATCTACCAAAGTGCATAACAGGATGCAAGTAACATAAAATAATGTCAAAACTCTGATGAAATGCATCAAAATCACAATAATTAAAACACTGATATAACATTTAAATCTTGTTAAAAACCAAAGAAAACAGGTGGGTTTTCAGTGCAAATATAAAAGTTCCCAAATGTGTCCAGAATCTTATGTGTGATGATAAACTGTGTCACAATCCAGATGCAGCTATCACAAAACCCATAAGGTCTAAGATCAGCTGACTTCACAGCTTTCCTAGGCTGGTAAACATTCAGCAGCTCTGTAAGGTTCAGAGGAGTAACACCACTTAAGACCTTAAAAACAAGTAACATGATTTGAAAATCGATCCTAAAAATGACTGGAAGCCAGTACAGAGAGGAGAGAATGGGAGTGATGGTCTCTCTCTCTCTCTTTCTTTTTGTGCCAGTAAACAAACAAGCAGGAGCGTTCTGCACCAGCTGCAGTGAGGGATGATCTAAACCAACATAAAGGGAGCTACAATAGTCCATCCTAGAAGAAAAGAAAACATGAACAGCTGTTTATACTTCATTTTTGTAAAGATAAGGTTTGAGTTTTCCCAATAACTTTAAATAATAAAAAGAATGCTTCACAACAGAACTGATCTGTTTATCAAATGTAAAAGCCGGTCAAACACTGAGACTCTTAATGGAGGAACAGCAACAGTAAACATTCATGATTAGGAATAAATGAATAAAGAAGGTAGAAACACTTTAGAAATGCAGAATTTAACCTCTGCACCTCGGTCTCTGATAGTAGCGTTACATGATTCAGAATCAGTTTTATTAAGGATTATTTGCTTTGGTCTTTGGTGAAGGAGCACAGATGATAAATCAAAGTAAAAATAATGAAAAAACATATAAACATAAGAAACAAATAACAATATTTAAATCAATATTTAAATCCATGTGTCTGTGCATTTCTTAATGAACTTTAGGATGCAAAGGAGTCAGTGAGAAAGTGGGGGGTGGGGGTGGGGGTGGGGGGTGGGATGGGGGGCATGTTTGGAGTTCTACTGGGCCTTATTCAGTAAGCCAGTAGCAGAGGGGAAGAAACTGTTTCTGTGTTAGAAAGTCCGGGTCCTGATGGACCGAAGTCTTCTTCCAGAAGGGAGATACTGAAAGATTTTATGTCCAGTATGAGGAGAATCAGCTACAATCTTTCCAGCACACCGGGTCCTGGAGGCGTACGGGTCCTGGAGGCGTACGGGTCCTGGAGGCGTACGGGTCCTGGAGGCGGACGGGTCCTGGAGGCGGACGGGTCCTGGAGGCGGACGGGTCCTGGAGGCGTACGGGTCCTGGAGGCGGACGGGTCCTGGAGGCGTACGGGTCCTGGAGGCGGACGGGTCCTGGAGGCGTACGGGTCCTGGAGGCGGACGGGTCCTGGAGGTGTACGGGTCCTGGAGGCGGACGGGTCCTGGAGGTGTACAGGTCCTGAGGGGAGGAAGGTTGCAGCCAATCACCTTCTCAGTAGAGTGGATGATACGCTGCATGCACCTTCATCGAAGTCGGGAGGTTAAAGTTCCTTTGTTGTTGCAGGAAGTACATCCTCTGGTGTGCTTTTATGGTGAGGGAGCTGATGTTCATCTCCTACTTGAGATCCTGATAGATGATGGAGTCCAGAAAGCAGAAGGACTCCACTGTGTCCACTGCAGACTCACTAAGGGTAATGGGAGTGGCGGGGGGGTTCGATCTAAAGTCCACAACCATCTCCGCTGCTTTAGCTGCATTGAGCTCCAGGTTGTTAGAGCTCACACCAGGACGCCAGACGGTCAATCTCACACCTGTAGGTGGACCCTTCACCCTCAGAGATGAGACTGATGAGGGGGGTGTCATCTGCAAACTTCAGGAACTTGACAGGTTGATGACTGGAGATGCTGCTGTTGGTGTTCAGGGAGAAGAGAAGAGGAGAAATAACACATCCTTTAGTGGATCCAATGCTGATGGTCTGGTTTCATAAAATTAGCCCCTCCCACACCATCTGATGTGAATCACCTGATTAAAATATTTGACCTTTTTTCAAATGAAACTGATTGCTGACTCCATTAGGACAGATTTATAAACTGAAAGTTACTCTGACGTGACCGGTTGAAGCACAATGTGCTCTTGCAAGACGAGCGAATGGTTCCGCTGACACGAGATGTTTGTTCTGCGTTCCTTGGGTCACCTGATGGGCTGGTTTCTATGTAGAGCTATGTGGCTAAATAATGTTCATGAAAAAGTAATTTTGAGCTGATTAAATCCATCACGTCGCCCATTCAGTCGTCTTGTGTCAGGAGCCTCTTGAACCCACCTGGGCGTGGACAAAAAGCAGCGTGTTCATGCAGACGGAAGACCAGTAAATTCAGACAACACAGCTCTCATTATACTAGGTTTTAATTTTACTCTCTATTTCATTATTTTGATCATTATTATTTAGATTACTTATTTCCTTTTTGTATATGTGACATTACAGAAATTATTTTTATGAGATATTTTGGAAAATGGACTAAAGATTTGGAAGGAACAAATGTAGTTAGCTAACTTGGTTCTCAAAATGTTCTATGGGTTTTCCTTTTTTCAGTGAAGCTCCCTCTGGTGGAGGGTTTATGCATTTTGATAACAGCTTAAAGCCCATCACACACCTGAACAGGTACATGCTGAGCTTTCTGATCGACCCTGAGGTGAGCTCTGTATTCTACAACAGAATGCTGGGGAGCTCAAACAAATCATCCCGGATTCCACCACATGCCGAAGTGTCCTTGGGTAAAACACTGAACCCCATGTAGCCGATTTGCATATCGGGTCGTGTGACTGAGTGGATGCAAAACTTGTCGTGTAAAAGCGCCTTGAGTGGCCTGAAAGACTAGAAACGTGTTATACAGATACAGATGTGATGCTATCAGCTGTAACGATGCAAGTGTTGTAAAACTTTCACAATCCCTGCTTGTGAGAAGAAAAAAAAAGCCAGCAGAGAGAGAGTGTGTGTGTGTGTGTGTGTGTGTGTGTGTGTGTGTGTGTGCATGTGTGTGTGTGTGTGTGTGTGGGTTTGTATTTCTGACCTCCTGGGGACCAGTTTCCTGACTTTTACTATCTTTCTGGGGTCCGAGGGTTCTCGTGGGGACCGAAGCCTGGTCCCCATGGGGGGGACTCCCCTTTTTAGGGTTAGGGGTTAGGTTTATAGGTATGGTGTGAATAGAGTTTTAGTTAGTCTTAGGGTTAGTTATAGATCAGTAATGGTTAAGGTTAGGAAAAGGGTTTGGGTTAGGTATAAATCTAGTTACTAAAATCAATGGAAGTCAATGGACAGTCCCCATAAGGATACCAAAACACACTTGTGGGTGTGTGTGTGTAGGCTACAGAAATGAATAGAAGTCAATCTGGAAGCTTCATTTCTACAGCGACATGATGCTTTTGACTCAGTGTGGCGCAGATGTGTCTGCTAGTTATTTAGGTGCACGTCACAGTGCACGTCACAGTGCACGTCACAGTTCACTAGAAATTCAGCCAAACTGAACCCTGATTGTGAGAAGACCCATGAATGAGTTCAGTATCTCAGTGAGCTTAACGACACCTTTGCTGTGTTTAATGATGCTGAAGTGTATCACATGATTTAAACAAACCAGCAGAGACTTTGCTGTGGCAGTAATTAACATAGATTTTATCAAGACAACACTCTCACCTGACTTCATTATAAGTGTTAAATAGTCTCAGTTGTGCAGAAAGTGCTCACAGTCTTCACTTCACATGTCTGCTGAACGTACCGTTAATGAAGTCATTTACTGTCCAACTTCATGAGAATGTGCTTCGATTTCTCTGCATTGATGTAAAAAAAAAAAAATCAATTTTTGAATCTCTAAAAACCCAAAATCAGTTTACGGTTTGGTGCTGAGAAGACATCGCTTTTGTTTCTGTAAAATCAGATTTTATTACAGCTCATATTTATAATCTACACAGTGAATCTTAGCAGCTTTTTAAATGTTTGTCACATTCCAAGTCCCCAATCTGGAAACCAAACAAGAACCATCAGAGACAAAGATGATAAGAATGAACTTTTATTTAGTATCTGCTGGATGTTTGTCCATGTTGTTCTGATTTGATCAAACCAGGTATTTCTTCCATTTGAGCTGTTTGAAAAAAACTGTGTACAATATAAGCAGAACAATAAAGTGAAGACAGTGTTGTAGAAGTGCCCAGTAAAAAGACCCACATCCATGAATTGGACAAGGTTGTAATTTATTAAATGATAAGCGTGAGCCACTTCAGCTAAAAGAGGCTTTAAAAATGTTGCTTCCTCTGCACTACTCTGGCCAAAAGCCTTCCAGCGATACTGCACAGGTTTCTCAGATTTCAGGCTTAGTAAGCTTTTCTGTTAGAATTGCTGAGGATGCTGTGTGATCGGTTTAAAGAGACCTGATGTAACCGAGTTACTTGCCAGTGGGAACTTGGAGAGCAGTTGTTTGGAATAAGTTTAAGGAACAAATCAAAAGCTGAAACTCCCTCTGCTTCAATCTTATTCCACTGGCAAATCCAGACAACACGTCTGTCTACATGTTTATTCTTTTGAGCTTTGTGTAAATAAAAGAATCCTGCTTACAAGCGTCGCCCTGATGTGTTTTGGAGTCTGTGCTGTAGGGCTGTGGTGAATGATGGTGAATGGAGGGGGCGGGGTCAAAGTTTTTAAAGAGGTTTTGAAAGACTTGCAGACTCAAACAGTTATTTGCTAAATTCCAGTGTATAAATGAAGCATGTCGACAGCAGCTCTGAACACTGATGCTTCACCCAGATTTATTGCACTTGTTCATTTTTGTGAACCAGCTGCTGTAAAACAGTTTGAAAAGTCCAAAGATAGAAAAGCCACAACCACATGATTACAGAGCAAAGTGGGTGTTTCCAGACTAGAAAACCGCATCATCACAGCATCCTTTTCCTTTTAGCTGAGCTCCTCAGAGCAGCTGAGTGTTAACAGGTTCAGTAGGATTAGAAGAAACAGCTTCCAACACAAATCATCAATGTGCTGAGAATCATGTGATATTTAGTCAGATTTATGTTTTTTCTTACTAATGATTCTAATCAGAGATGGAACATTTGATGGCAGGCCATCCTTAATATCTGATTTATTACCAACTTTTAATAGAAAACCCTTAAAATCAAACCTTTGTTACAAAATTAACTTTTAGCTGAAAGATCAAAACGACAGATTGATTTTATTGACATTTATTCTTTATTTGTTGTATTTGTTTATAACAATAAACATTATGTATATACTGAGTTTTTGTTTTGCAGATTTAGTTTTTTTCTTTTTGTACACCATAATTTGAAAAATAGATTGTATAAATACTATAAGGACGTACAGTGTGCATGTAATGGGAAACAAATTGGTACGTTAAAATAAAAAGTTCACTCAGTCATTCTTTTATAAAATACAATTTTTGTGAGACTGTTTTGTCGAAAATAATTTATCAAGTTTTTACAATAAAATGGAAGTAAAACACGAATTATGAAGCCGCATTAAAATAAATTCTTTATGTGAAGTTATTCATTTTTTTCTTTAAAATTGGTGCAAACAAGAACATAAGATTACATTAAACTGGATTAAAACCCACATAAGACCCCAAAACTCCCCTAAATGATTCCTGCTTAAAGAGAAACCCAAGAACAAAAACCACCTGCTGAAATTCAGACATGCTAAATAATACGACTGTGCAACACACACCAACATTTGTCTAAAAATATAAGAAATACGTGTTTATAATCAAAAGCAGCTGAAGGTGTTAATTATCTGTTAATAGAAATGTAGTGGGTTTATATTTACTGCATTTAAAATGTGATAATATAAGATGTAATTCAAGCTGTTTGTGTTTTAAGAATCAGGGTTGGTGTGAAGTTCTTTCAGGTTTTTATTGTCCTACATGCAGCAGATCCAGGTTCTCTGACCTGAGATCAGTCTGACTGCAGAGAGAAACATCCTAAACAAAAACAGTCCCAGACTGAAACCAGCTGTTCACGTCTATCGTTAGTGTAAACAGATGTAAAAAATACCTTTAATTACATTTTTAGAGTTTTCAGGATCTAAACTGTTAAGCTGAGTGAACACAGACATAAAAGTTCTTGAGCTCCTCCCAGTAGTGAAGCTCATCATGGAAGCTCCAGGAACAAGCCAGATCTTTGGTGTTTCTGACTGTGTGAACCACGCAGTCGCCGGGTAACTTTTCAAACAGAGTCTCTGCCACGCCCACCACAGTGAGTTTCTTCTGATTCTGGATCAGCTGCTGAATGTGATTCTTATCCACTGGCTCAGGTGAGGAGCTGTATGACACCCACACGTTTAACTTCTCATCAGATGAGGGCACCTGGAAGCGACTCTTCCCTGTAGGGCAGTGGAAATCCTTCTTGTTAGCGAACAGACCAGAAGGAGATCTGAATATTCGCACAGACCAGCCCACCCAGTCGTATTTCTTTCTTAGCTGCTCTATGATAGCATCAGCTAGCTGCTGATTGGTTAAGGCTGCCTGGTCTCTCACCAGTCGTCGGGAGTCTTCCTCTGCTTGTTTAGGGAAGCTGACGATACAGTCTTCAATAACCACGTTCATTTTATCCTGGACGGTCTTCATCTTCTCACCCCACTCTTTCAGAAGAGCCTCCTCTTCATCATAACCTTTCAGAGCAGCATGACCCAACAGCGCGATGAGCCCGATACAAAAGAGTTTCTTCAGTCGAGCACAAAAGTCTTCCATTGGTCTGCGGCTTTTCTCCTCATAGTTCTGGATAATCTCCAGCACCGACTCCCCGGACAACATCTCTCCTGTCACAGCATCGTAGAGGGTTTCAAGGTTTTTGTCTCCACCAGTTTTTGCAAAATGCTCCAGGAAAAGCTTCTTCTTCACTTCCCTGAACTTAGGTTTAGCGTTGAGGATGTCCATGTACTTCCTGAATTGGTTAGTGATGTTTTCTTCCACGGAGAAATACGCAGAATCGACGCCACTCTTCTTGATCTTATCGTTGATCCTCTGAATCTCCTCGGAGACCACCTCCAGACGCTCCCTGACCTTCTGGAACTGCTCCTTCATGAATGCAGCCTCTTTGCTTTCCACATTATCAAGAGCCAGTTTGACAATCGGAGCCGCGATGGCGAAAACGGGGAAGATGTCACCGGCGATGCTGGCCACAACTTCAGCTCCTTGTTCAAACACCTCCATCACAGTCTCCACCATGTTCTTCTTCTCTGCTACAAGCTTCTGTAACTGGTTTTCCATCCTGGTTGAGGTTTCTTTCAAACTGATGCTACAAAGAGAAAAAACAATAATATTCTTAAAAATAATGAGAATAACAAACGTTTTAAATAAGAGACTGAACAGACTGAAGGAAAGAGTCAGTAGACATGAGGAAGAGGTTTAAGTTTTGTGTTTGTAATTGTACTTACTGCTCTGTAGATGTGTAGCTAGACTGAGGCCTGCTCTCTCACTCTTCTTAAAAAACAGCAAAAACTGATAAGGAAAGAGAGAAACACCCAAGTGAGCGTCGATGCAGGCTGCTGGTCACACCCAGTGCAGTGAGTCAACAATGGTAAGACCATTCAGCGGTGATGTAAGACCGGTAAGACGTGAACAGCCTGGGTGATATTCTAATGGTCACTAGAGAAATAAAGAGTTTCACAGGAGGGGCTGCTAAAATGTGTAAGTTTGGAAAAGAATGACTAAAAAAGAAAAGCTGCTGCTCTTTAAACAAGAAATGTCCTGCTTCTAAAAAGTATGACTCAACAACAACAAGCAGCTCTGTGCTTCTCTCCAGGACCTCACATGCTTCATGCAGCATTTTAAATGACTTTGCTTGTTTTTAAAGCTTGAGAGGTTTGAACCCGACTGGTTCTTATTTTTATTCAGTCCTGTAGAACGTCTGAAGTTTCAGAATAACTCTTTTGGACTTTACTCAGTGCTGGAGACTGTTTTAGTAGTAGGGACTTCCTGTTATTTAAAGAGGCCCTTCCATTAAAAACAGTGTTTCTGAGGTTTCTGTTGAATATTTTAGCTCCACAGGTGTTCTTACCTTCATAGTGGGTGAAAACAGATCAACAACTTCTCTTTCAGTTTTTATCTCTCAAACTACGCAGGTGGTGATAAAACCCGAGTTCTCCCGAGTTCTAACGGCCGGTATCTGTTTCATCACAACTCCTTTGTTCATTAGTATTCATCAGCTCCTGCAGTTGAAACCACACCTAGCATGCTGCTGGCTAAAAGCTGTTAGCATAAGACGTATCAAACAGGAAGACACAACGTCTGACGTTGCCATGCACAGCGGGGCAGGAAACAGTATACTTTGCTCTCATAGGCTAGTTTGTTAGCCAATCAGAGTCCAGCAAATTAGAATAATAAATATGAACGAGCTGCTGCTCGAGGCCTGACGGAAGGAGCTGGAACCACCTGAATTTCAATGCAGATAGATTGAAAGGTCGGTTAATCAGTGTTTCCTGATGTTTTTTAGATATAAAATGTTTCATATTACTGGTTAATACTTAAGAAATAACCACAAAGTCATGAAATTTGTATGAAATGGCCTCTTTAAAATAAATATTTGATTATTTTCTACATATGTTTGTTTTGACCCTAGTTTCCTCCCACTAACCAAAAACATGCACGTCAGGTTAACTGCTACATGGGCTCCAGGTGTGTGTGGTTCGCCTCTGTGTCCCTGTGATGAACCATCACCAGTTTCATTCTGTATCACAGTGTCATGGTCTCTGAGATGTCCATCTTTATACTGTTTCAAGACCTGATCGATGAATCCATCTTTACTTTCCAACCTGCAGCCAGGGGCGGAGCTGTGGCGTAGCCACTGCCACCTCACGCTGAGTTCTGACCCCCCTTGACACATTTTCTGTTTCATATATTTTTGTATTACATCGTTGTTACTTTACCTGCACTAATAAGGAAAAATACTTGGAATAATAATCGATCTTTGTTAAAATGTTGTATTTGTTTGGTTTAAGGTGCTTTAAAACTGTATTTTTTGTTTGTTTGAACCCCAAAACATAAAAAGTTCCATCCAACTCATTAAAACTATTGTGGTTCCACCGCCTGCAGCTGAAATAATCAAATCAGATGATGCTGATAAACAAATCGAGCACAAATTTTGTTGATGACAAAAAAACCATCTGATTAGAATTAAAATCATCCTTTGAATGATTCCACCTGGGATTCAAAGCAGGTACACCAGCAGAACTTTCTTGTACTACTTCTGAACAACAGCATGAAATTCCTTCAGGAAGCTGAACATTTACAGTAATTGTGTTTCATTTGATTTGGTCTGATAAAAATGAGATAAAGCTCCTTCTCAGGCTGCTCTGCTGAAGACTAAGTGCATGAAGAACCTCCATACAAACAATCCAAACACTAAGAAAATGCCATTTTTGAGACAAAGAGCAGCAGCTGCTCATGAATCAGAGCTAAAAATACAATATGAGTGGAAACAGAATCAGTTGGATTTCTTTTCTTTTCAGGTCAGTGATGAACAGCTGGGTTTGATAGTTCTGATCAGTGTGAGGTGGACTTTAAACAACTGCATTAAGTTTCTAATTAATATATTAAATATATGAAATATTGGCTACGTTTCACACGGCTAGCTGTTTGCTTTTTATCTTCCTGTATATCTGCCAGTTATTCTGTGAAACTCATTGATGCAAACCGATACATCTGAAATCCCAACATGCACCTCAAGGCCAACGAATACCAGATGGAAGAATCACATGACTTATATAATGGATGTTTCTGCAGGGTGAAGTCATTCTGGCCTTGCATCTCTTCTTCAGTTTGAGAAGAACCTGAGACCTTCCAGCTGCAGCTGAAGTTCAGACTCAGAGCTGGAGTTGTTGAACTCTGCAGCCTCACGGTGTCTCCTGATGTAACATCATTAAATCCACTAATTAAACACTCTCTGAGGGGTTTCTCCTGTTTTTCATGCAGAAAACCCAGAGGGGTGTCCTGGGGTTACCTTCCATTTAGACTGGCCACCCAGGTACTCCACCCATCCCAGTGTAAGTGAATGCAGCACCTGACGTACATGGTATTTACACCCCAACCCTACTTTTAATACAAATATTGAGGCTTATAAAATCTAATATTGATCCAGGATTGTTAACATTGAGCAGAAGATGTTAAAAATGGTCATATCTTAATTTTTAAAACTGTTTTTTTGCAAAATATTTATTGTATTATGATGTCAATGAAAATACTGTTCAACTATTTCTGTCCATGAATGTTGGAGTTTTTACTTTTACCTTTTGTTGTTTATTTATCAAAGTAATGTCTCAAAACTTTGCAGTGTGGTGGTTAAAACCTCCTTCTAATAAGGATTAAAAGCTCATTCAGATGATCACTAAATTCTTTGAAGTAATCAAATATAATGATTAATGTAAATGTAACATTAGCATTGTGCTACAACAGATTTTGGATTTGAGTTTATTGTTGAATTTAATTTCTGATAAACAGATATTACTTTTCGAAAAAGTAGATTTTTTTAAAAGGTTTAAAGGCCATTTGCTTGTGCGCCCCCCCCCCCCCAAATACTTTCTGGTCACGCCCTTGTGCAGCCCATCAGCAGCCTGAAAGTTCGGTACCAGCTGGTACCAGTCGGTCCAGTCGTGATTCTCTGACGGTAGAAACACTCCGCGGTCTGTTAATGCGTCTTATAATGGAATACGGTCAGAGTTACACAAACAAACTGCCCGAACCACGTCGGAGCTTCTTCTGGAAGTTCTGCTCACTTCCGGGAGAAAAGAGAGAGAGCGAGTTCGACACACACACACAGAGAGAGAAGTGACCCAGAAAAGTTCTACATTCGGGGTTAAAACACCCTGCAGATCCAGTGGGTCGAACATAAGAAGAAACCTTTTAAAAACGCTGCCATGACGTGAACGTTTAAAGTAGAAAGGTGAGCGGTACCGACACCAACTGACTAAAGAATCGAATCATTCCGAACTGACGACTCGGATTATAATCCGCAGTTTTTAAACGCGTGTGTTTCTGAAGGAAATAATCTGATAAGAACCAGACTCACCTGGTAAAGTTTGTGTTAAAGCAGTAAAACTCTGGTCTGTTTGACTTCCTCTCAGTCACGTGACCGTGTTACCGCGAACAGACACACCCAGCGGGAAAAAAAACTGAAAACTTGTTGCTCATGTTGTAGTCCGGAATAAATCCGCCATTTTAAACGCGTCTCCGTGATGGACGGTTGATCAGAACCGAGTCCAGTCCGAACAGTTTGATTTATTTCTGTTTATTTTAACAGAATATGTTTAAACCTAAACAAAAGTGTCACTTTTCACTTAATGAAACAGACAGACGATCATGACTTAAATGTTTCATTTGCTTTTATTTATTGAACCCAAAGCAGAAACTCATGCTTTTCACATAATGAAATGATATATTTATATAAAAAAATCCCTTGAAGTTTAACACCATTAATAAACCTAAAAGTGAAGCTCACCTACAGAACTGATGTGGTTTAGAAGGTCGTTATATTACTCTGTTTTTCTAATATAAAACCTAAAGCTCTAAAGCAAAGTGTTTGTCTAAAAACAAGGAAAACAGGTTGGACCAGAACATTAATGGATTTCAAGTACATACACAAAATAACAGGTTATGGTTTTCAAAAGGTTTTCAGTAGAAAGCCTTTGAAGTCCTCCAGCCACAGAATCACAGCATGCTATTCTGATTTTGAAATATAGCTTTAAAGATGCAGGTGAGATCTTTGTATTTATCTGTTTAAAAAAAACAAACGTTCTGACATTTTTGCAAATTGTAAATTTATTTTTAAAACACAGATCTTGACAATTTTTTAGGGTCAAATACAAAATTCTAATCTTAGCATCATGTTTTCAGATATTTAAAGATTTTGATTATCTTTGATTGCATACAGCTCAAAATGTTTTTGTAAATGACGTGTGATGCAGACATTTCACAAACATCTAATAATGGCAAAAATCAGCTGTACATATTGGCTCTTGACATTGTCTAAAGGTGTCTGGCAGCTTTACAACAAATATATTTCGACATTGTTCAAGCGGGTTGGTAAAAACAAATATCAGAGTTTCTGACAGCATCAGTATTTCTGGATCTTCCAGTCTGTTTAAAGTCTCAACATCATTCTGATAACAGGGAGACAAATATAGCAAGTAGGCTAGAACTTAGAAGAAGCTGAAGAAGAAGAACCACCCCACAGAACCCAGATTATAGAAGTCTTACAGGAATATAGATCTAGTTTTAACAGAGAAGATTTCAAGTTTCTGTTGAACACGTTCATGAATTCATCAGTTTTTCTTTCTGCCTACTCAGAATGGAGACACACGTAGACGTGTTTTGGTTTATCAAAGTAATAACAATCCTTTGGGAAGTTGTTGACCTCCTCGACTCTGCGGTTCACGGTGTGAATCAGAAAGTCTGGGAAGATCTTTTGCAGAGACTGAGCGACCTTCATCACGTTCCCCTTGATTTTCTCTTCTTCGATCTTCTTCTGGACCTGATCCCTGTCAAGAGGTTTGGGGTCGACACAGAACGAGATCACCACTTTGACTTTGTTGCGAGTCAAAAATTCAAAGCAGTTAGTTCCTTCAGTTCCATCATGCTTATTTCCAAACAGCCAGCGGATCAAGATAAAGTCCTCGCCGTCGTCGAAGGCCCTAATGGACCATTTCACCCAGTAGTATTTATTACTGAGAAAGGCCAGGTGGTTTTTGACGAACTCTTGACTGACTTTGTCGGTGCTCTCTGTAAGATTCTTCATGTCCTCCTTGGCTTGCTCTGCAAAGTTTTCTATACAGTCATCTACAGCTGCTTTCATTCTTGTTTCCACATCCTCCATTCGAATTTTCCACTTGTTCACTATCTCCTCCCCGACCTTTCCTTCTGTGAAGGAGGTGTAGGCCAATACAGCGATAATACCCTTCACAAAAAGCTTCTTTAACTCAACACAGAATTCCTCAACTTTTTTTCTGTCTCGCTTCTGAATTTGGACCACCATTTCCATCATTGGTGTTAATCCAGATCCCTCCCCTATTACATGAGAGTAGAGGGTACTTATGTTCAGTTCACGGTCCGTGTTCTCGTACTGAGTGATAAACTTCGTCTTCTTTTTTTCCTTGTAGTCTGGCTTGGCTTTGATAAAGTCTTGGAACTTATCATACTGAGCGTCTATATTATTCTCTAAATCCTTGTTAAGACGGTTCAAGTGTGACCTTAGCAGCTCCAAGACAATTTCATCAACCTCATTTTCGATTTTGCCAAGTTTTTCATTGACTTTTCCAAATTGCTCAGCTAGATAACGAGCTTCTTTGCTCTCTGAATTAGTTAGAAACTCTGATGTGGCCACGAACACGGCCTCCAGGATGGGATGAAACTGGCCTACGGTGGAAGCCAACACACCGGCAGCTTTTCCCATGATCTCCGTAGCTTTCTCAATGTTTTCCTTGTTGTTTGCGACCCATTCTGCAACACTATCCATCCTTATCACACAGTAACCAAATCTAATTTGATTTCCGGAAACTTTGTTGGTGCCTAAAAAAGAAGAAACATGAAAAACCCTTGTAAAGTTTAGATTGTATAATTTCAGAAAACAAACATGGTTGGTTTTTGATTTTCTCATTTCGCATGTCAGAGTAAAAGTCATCACCTGACCCTAAGCCAGTTTTTTCTTATCTAGATGAGATTTTCCTGACAAACAAACCCTACAATAAATAAAACGGTGGGTCGTGTCAGCACATGCTGGCATCCAGTTTCATGCCGCACCCTCACAGGCTCTTTTTTACGCCTTTGCGACACTGATAAATATCTCAAATAGCTCTTGAAAGTAAAGAAACAAGAAACATCTGGATAGAAACAGAATAAATATCAAATATGGTCTGTTTACTGATGAATTATGACGTGAGTTGTTGTCCAACATTGCAGTTCGGGCCCTTTGAGATGTCATCTCACTGCTCAAGCAACAGCCAAGACCCAAAGCAAACACAGATGTTCTCAACATGAGAAAAAGCAGCTTTACGTATGTTTTTCTGTGTAAAATACTCCAGAGAGATGAGCTAACTTATCTCATGTTCACTAGAGTCCATATGCAACTCAGAAAAAGGCACACCCAAGTCTGAGAGAGGAAAATCTTCACCACTGCACTTGTTAAATACTGATATTACACGTCCCTCATTACAGCATGATAAAAGTAAAACCAACTCATTTAAATATCTCATTAGTTTTTAAGGGATCTTGTCACATAAATAGCTGTTTTTTTTGTTTTATATGAAAACATAAGCTCACCAATAATTGCTGCAGTGATGAGATCATTGGTGTCATTTTACAGCCTTTTCTTAACACTTTACTAATTACATTTCCTTTATTCAGCCACATGTTTGAGTCATTTTACTAGTTTCTAAATGTTAACCTGCTGGAGAAATAAATGAAGGTGAAAAAACAAAAAGTTCATCATTCTAAAGATGAATTTATAGATTTAAATTCCTTTCTTAGGGAGGAAGTAGAATGTTTACTTTGTTTGGAATTAATCATTTAGTGGAACAAATGACTAAAACAACATGTTTTTTTATCTAAAGGAAAAAATAAGTTCCACTCAGTACTTGATCAAATAGTATCAGTGTGATGGATTTGGTAGAGTTTACAGAGCTTTAACAGAGACCACAAAAGTCTCAGAGAACCACATCCTCCTGCATTTTCACTTAAACATCAGAATAAAAATCAATACTAACAGTTTAAAACAAATTCAATCAGCAGACAAAACTAATGCTGAAATATTTAATCATTTCTTTCCTCCTTCCTTCCTAAAATGATGCTAAAGCAGTAATAAATGAGTAAAACTCACCTTTTCAGATAATTCTCTGATGAGCTGCTGTCCAGTTATCCAGTAGTCCAGCTGTGCTTGTGAGCACCAGCCTCTTTGGGATGTATTTATACTCTCTCTCCTTCTTCTCTCACCCTCACCCTCTCTCCATGTCTGTCTCTCGTCACTCCCCCTTTTGAAATTCCTCCTCCATCCCATTCCAGCATTCCAGCAAACACTCCAGAGAGATGAGACGCTGGTACAGATACAGATAACATCCGGTAAACACTCCCCAGAGTAGGGACACGTAGACCCTGGGAAAACTAAAAGAAAGAAAAAAGATGTCTCTTTCTCTCTCTCTCTGTGTGTGTGTGTGTGTGTGTGTGTGTGTGTGTGTGTGTGTAGTAGACAAAAGGAGTAAAAAGGAGACCAGTCACAGCAAAGCTAACCAAAGTGGCCCATTAGGACAAAAAGCTTCTTGTTGTGGCTGAAACAAGTTACCATGGTTACTACAGAGGCTCCTCCATGCAGCTTATGTGGGTCGCTGCATGCATTAAGTCCAAACCTAGCGATGATGTGAAGGTGTTTTAACTAATGTTATTACACCTTTCAACATGAAACAAAAAGAGAGGAGCATAGAAATATAAATGCTGATATTTGCATGTCAGACAAAATAGTTGTTTGTGGATCAATTTTTGTTCTTGCTCATCCAAAATTAGGTGACTTAACTCAGTTTGAATAAAGAAACTTGATTGGCTGTTTGATCAGTTTCACCTACAAATTTCTGTTACTTGCAAAATAGGAATTCTTCATTTTACACTTTTAGAAATATTCTTTTCAAAGAAGGATTTCTGTTTGATTGTATATTAAAGAACTGGTGAAAATGTTGATCTGATCTTTAGTGATGAACTGAGTCATTGCAGGGGGACAACGTGCATTTTAGACTCAGTCACAGAACAAACCAGTGAAAGACGTCTGTGTGTTTCTGAGTGCAGACCATGACAGCTAAACAACTTGCTCACGGTTTTCCTCAACCACATGTTTTAATGGATTTTAAATGGGAAGAGGAGGAAATGCTGTCTGAAGCTAATTGAGACTGGTCAGCTGAGCAGATGATGTTCACCACCGCCTTGTTCTTCTGTCAGATGTGTCTCGACCATCTGAAAACAGAAGGAAACTTTCTCAGGGACTCGACAGTGTGGCGTGATGGACGACACAGTAACGGGCCCGAGTTCAGTCATCTGGAAGACCTCGCTTGTCTTCTGAACTGTGAGGTTGTTTCTTTAAAAGAAAGAAAACAGTGTTCTGACTTTTGAAGGTTTTTAGTGATTAAACAATGCAGCTCATTAAATATGTTTTGGGTTCAACATCAGTGGAAAGTGGAATTTTTTGGAAAGTTTGAGCCTTTGTTGTTTGTGGTTTCAGGCTCACCAGGTGGAAACATGGTTTAAAGATAATGATTACCAGCAGAGAACATGGAGGCAGAAAACTCCTCTGGGATCAAGCTGTTCTGTTTGTTTGTACTCAGCATGTTATAATATAGCATACCAAGCTAACTGTAGTGTTATTAGATGGATCTAGACAACTATAGCTTTTCAAACCATGAAAACATAAACTTGCTTTTAGTTTTCCACATTCTGATTAAAGAGTATTTTTCTTTATTATGACTAAAACTGGAAATAACTTTACTGAAAAAACCCAGTCTGGAAACTGACGTGACAATTTCCTTCCGTAGGGAAGCTGTTGGTCACGTTTTATCAGCTTAACCTTGGTGGATCGTCATCTCCACAAGATGTCTCCTCATTTCACAGGAAATCACCTCCCACTGGCTCGCTGGCTGAAAACAGAATATTATCAATTATAAGACAAGAGAAAGCAAATAGTCATATTGAATTGGGAATAATGGAAAACATGATATAGTCAATGTAAAAGCTGCAACTTGGAATCCACAAGTTTAACAATCTAAATGTTACCATCATTTAAAACAATATATAATTTGTTTCTACGATTTAAACTATTGCATCACCACATTAAAGGCTTTCTTCAGAATAGAAAGTTGTTGCTGGGAAAAGGAGGGATTTAGTAATTGTCATGTTGGCAGTCTCTCATGGGAAAACAAATATGAGCAGGTACATGTAATTGTAGCAGGTGTAAAATATTTGCTCAGGGTGTTATGGATACTCCTTTCCTGGTTAACAGAAGCTGCAAACAAGCAAGCAGGTTTATCAAAATATTCCTTAATGCTGCTCGTGTTTCAGAGGAAATCTCTGACTGCTTTTCAAACAGAAAACTGAAATGGAACAAGTTTGTCCCACTGACTCCAGTCTCATTTTAAATGAGCTAAAAGTAGCATCAAACTGTAAAACAGAAGTTATGTGTCAGAGATTCAGTTTGTTTCACTTTAATTCTGAGAAATAGTCCCGTGTTACCAATTTCCTTATCTACAAATAACAAATTACCTCTTTAGTGGTTTTTATTTCAATGAATAATAAATACATTAATTAAATCTTTCTGCATATAGTCATATAGGAGTTTATCCGTCCATCCATTTTCTTCCTGTTTATTAAAGGTCAGGTTCCAGAGGTCAAGGTCTTCTTAGATCACATAGAAGATCCTTCAGGGACTTCTGGGTCTGCCTCAGTGCCTACAAACCTCCAGGAGGCCTCCTGATCTGATACTTGAACCACCTCAGTTGCTCCTTTCAACGAGAAGAAGCAGCAGTTCTAGTCTGAGGAAGCTCAGTCCAGTTCTTTGTATCCAGGATCTTATTCTTTCATCCAAATCTCGTGTTCAAAGCTGCAGATTGGAACATGGATGGACCAGTAAATCAAAAGTTTTACCTTTCAGCTCAAATCCTTCTTCACTTTGACAGATGACACAATATTACTGTGAGAAGCTCTGGTGCATTACCAGTTCTGTTACTCATGAATAAACCTTTAGAATCTTATGAATAAGAGATTTCAGCTTTACAGAGTTCTTCTAACAAAGAGAATAAACAAGAATAACAAGTAACTTATTTATCTATATGGACAAAAATAGCCCCATATATATAATCAAACAAAATGTTACAAGATGTAAAGAGAAATGTGTACAGGTGTGTGTGTCTGGGGGGGGGAGGGGGGTGATGTTCCAGGTGTAATATACAGTACAAGGAAGCTGTAAATGAATAACAGCATATAAAACACCTGAACATGAACTTGAAGGTGACTCACTAACAGTCTAAAGAGTTGCTAAATCAACAATTTATTAATAATGTTGAAAAGTTTTCAGAACTTGATGATTTTCAGCTACTTTTAACCCATAACTGACACCAATTAGCTGCAGGACCAGGATCATGTCTGAACCACCTGCAGAAGGAAAATACTCATGATTAAAAACTTCCAATGAGTTTGTTACATCAGAACAATGTTCACTGTCACAGTTTCTTCATGATTTTTACAACTTACAGTCAAACTTAAAGTAACTGTTTAGGGATGTTTCATCTCCACAGTAGAATCCCGTCTGATCAGACGTTAGTTCAGTTGACTGACACGATGCTTCTGCTTTTCAGTTTAGTTTAACCTTTATACAATTAAAATTTACTCAGAATCAGTGTTTTTTTTTATTTGATATGATTTATTTTACTGTCAGCATTTCTGACTGAAATCCATGTTTTAGTTGTAAATACAATCAAAAGGCTTTATGAACGTGTTGTTTGGGGTATGAAATCACTTCTCCCTCCGTTTGATAACTGGATACTACAAATTATTCCGTTTTATTGTGGGAACAGAACCCAGCAGGTAAGATGGCAGTTAAGGTTGAACCACTTTCAGCCCAGAAATGTTACCTGTAGAATGAGTCCCACGCCCACCTTTAAAGGGAACACCTCACTGGCCTCTGCTTGTGCTGGCGTGATCAGAAAAAGGTCTTGACAGATTAACTTGAAGGAATGCAGTTCATGAGTCTAAACACACTGATCAAGTCAGTTTTTATCCACAACAAGTCGCTGCTGCCAGCTGTTCTTCATTAAAGTTTTACTTGTTCTCCAGCTGTTTTTAAACATCTGGAACTGCAGTGTCACGCTTGGTTAATCAGTTCATCAAAGAAGCAAATCGGAGGGCCTTTACGACTTCAGCTCACCTGGTTATCTGAGATATAATTATATTCAGGTCGATTAGATACAATTATGAGCACTTATATAAGAGATGAATTTGTTATTGCACAATAAGAGCCAGTTAAAAGCTTCAAAGTCCAAAGTGAAGTCTGTGATTGTCATGAGTCTGTCTTACAGATTCCAGATTAATCCACTGACTAGTTGAAAGGATCAGTCAGTCTGGACCAACCCAGCAGCTTGTGTGGCTTAAAAAAACACGTACGCGTCCAAATGAGACTGAAATGTCAGAAATGCAGACGTGTTTGTGTGTATGCTGTCCTTCAGAAATGTTTTTCTGATGAAGTCAGAAAACAGGCTGCTGCATTGGGAGCGTCTGTTGTTTGGGTTTTAAAAGTAATATTTGTGTTGTAACAGTGACTTTCCAAACCGCCTCCCTTCCAGATGTTTCCAGGTCACAGGACGACAGATGGAACGTGCTTCCTCTCTTTACTGCCTGCTGAGTTCTATGGAATATAAAACAGACTGAACTTTTATCTCTTTCTTTTTGCTGACGGCTTATCTTAGCCTTATTTATATGACGACCTTCGTTAGTTCAACATTAATCTCTTCTTGTTCAAATGAGTTTGTATTTATTCAGGATTCTTACGATGTGATCTGCATGCAAGGCAGTAAAAGACCGACAAGCATCAGTCACTCAGACGGATCAATACAAACCCGGGTTGATCTGAAGAAACAGATACAGGCTCAGAGGCTGAAGGTGGTGTATTGATCTCAGTCCTGAGTCCGTCTTTTCCCTTAAACAAGCGAATCAAATCCCCCTCAGTCTCTAAGTAAATAGGAAATCTAATTACTCATGAAACAGACATTTAATGAAGTCATAATGTTGTAGTTTCATGGTGACTTCAGGTCAGTGAAACAAACATTTCTGCTCTAACTTCTGAGCTGAATACATGAAAGAGTTTTTGCTCTTTTGAGAGATTAAATATCAAATGTAGAACTCCTGGTTTCTGCAGCTAATCAGATAAAGTCAGAGGGTTGTTTTAACATGCAGATCAATATAGTAATTAACACTGTAATTTGCTAATGGGTTTGAAAACAATCTCATAAGCCTGAGGCTACTTATACCCCCACTGGAAGGGGAAACTCCCAGAAGCTCCATGAGGATCCACATCATTATTCCTGCAGACCCACAGACATGTTATTAGAAACCAGACTGTGTTAAATACACAGTAAAGTTCTACAGAAGTTCTACATGCACGAGGCATTTCTCTAACATGAAATGTTTGTTGACTCATTTGCTTTTCAAACAACAGTAAATTCTTCTTTATGGATCTTTACATTATTTTTCCTTTTTATCTCTCTGGCTCTTAAAAATGAACCAAGAATAAATTAATAAATAAACTCAGACTGTCACATGTTTCATTTTTGAGTGAACAGCAGCATCAAAAGAAATGAAATAAATAAAAATACAATTTTAAAAATCAGAATAACTTATTTATGACAGACATAAAACTGTTAAATCACAAACACAAAGTCAGTGTTGAAGTAACTGTTTCTACAGAGAAGAGACGGATCTTACAGGTGAAGTTAAAGGAACTTAAGGCAGCTTTACAAAATCTGACTCAGTGCTGCCGCGACAGGCGCTGTGGCTAACTGCAGCCACCAGCCAAGCCGGCACGGGAGCGCGCACAGACACTTTACAGACGGTTCGTCTTCACAGCACTGCACCGGGGAGGCTAACATACTTCACGTCAGGTCTCTCCACTCTGTTATTTGATTTGATCTCATCATTTTCATACTGTATCAGGCTCTAAACACGACCTATAATGTTTTCTCACCTGGTCACAAGGAAATGAGCCATGTCAGCATCCGTTTTCACTCCCAAATGCAGCTGAAGTTCCCTCCATGAACCCAACGCATATCCAATATTTATGCGGGTGCCTGCCCGGCTTCGGTCATATTTTTTTTTAGACTCACGAGATGCCGCTGATAAAGTCTTTTTTTTCTTCGTGGTGCCACTTTTTTGGGGGGTGAGAGTGGATGCAGGTCGTTTGCTGGCTGCAGAAACATCCATAAGTATACCTTCAGTGTTTAAATTCAAGTCCACGGCGGCCATGTACTTCCTGTTCAAGAGCTGTCGGCAACGCGCATGCAGCATCAATTTACGTCACATCCCTACAACTGCGCGGGAAATTCGGACTTCGAACTGCAGCGCATTATGTGGCACACAGCGTTTCCAAGGCAACAGACATATATGCGGATGGCCTCGTTATTTTGGGTTTTTAATGCTTCATGACCCATTAGCATTGAATAAACTGGAAATGCATGTGTAGTTTTTCACAAATCTTGCCTTATGTCACTTTAAATTATTAACAAAAATCTGATGGAATTAAAAAGGTGTAAAAATAACTTTTTGAATTCAGACTGTATTTAACAGTTAAACTAAAATTCTGCTGGTTGTTTTAAATTTGGGGTTTCCAACAGGTTTTACTTGATTATAATGATGCTAATGAAGTTTCCTGGAAGTCGAATTTTGAATTAAATCTCAGTGTTTTCCAACGAAGCCACATAGCAGTGGGTCACGCCCAGTGCAGGTGAATAATGAGATAAACCTGGTTGTTTTACAAATGTAACAATCCTCCTTGATGTACATAAACATAAGATCAGGCTCAAGATAACTGGGATTTATTTTCCTTTTTATTTAAATGCTAACGGTGTCAAAGTTATGAGTTTTAAATTAGTTTAGTTTTGTTTGTTTTGGAGGATTTTTGTGTTTCTGTTTATTTTTGTGTTTTTTAGTTTTAGTCATTATTGCTTTGTTTATGTTACATATTCATGTTTCTGCTTTTGATTTTCCTGTTCTCAGTAATCATGATAAATCCCAGTTTACAGCTGAAATGCACCATGAAACATCAAGAGATTAGACTCATTCCTGATGAATCTGCTAACTTGCTGAAACTGAAAGTGTTTCTGCTGGACTGGAGGTTAAACAGGACAGCGAGGGGCCTTGAAGAGGGAGGGCTGACCGAGAGTCCATCAGAGGAGGAAAGAAAGTGGAAAACACGAGGGAGACGCGTGTGTTTACCATCAAATCAGATTGGTTCTGATTCTAGAAGGTTTTAGACATATAAAACTTTAAACTGTAAAGAGGGTAAAAGCCTGCAGGTCACAACTGTTTGCTGACATTCTCCAAAGAATTACATGAACAAAATATTTTATAATTAAAGCAAACCGTTTTCTGTTACGTGACGTTACTGGTTTTAACCCTTTTCATTTCCTTCTCCTCGGGCTCTTTTTGGTTTCACCTCCAACTCCCATGAGATCAAAACAAACAACTCCACCTCCCACACGATGTTCATGTTGCACACAAACACTCATCTTTTGGACCGGTACAGCTTTAGCCCGGGAACAAGACTTGATTTACGAGAGTTGCTTATTTATTTATCAAATCACGTGATCATTGGATGAATCCATTCATTTGGATACTGGCGGTAGAGCCGTGGTGTAGAAGTTCACAAGGTCCAGCTTTTATTTTGTCAGTCAGCTTACTCTCATCGGTTATAAGTGAATTTGCACATTAGTTAAATATGTAGGTTGGAGCTAAATATATAATCTGGAAAATAAATATTTAGGTTAGAAAATAAATATTTATTTAGGTTAGAAAATAAATATTTATTTATATTTTTAAATATTCTCATTCCTGATGAATCTGCTAACTTGCTGAAACTGAAAGTGTTTCTGCTGGACTGGAGGTTAAACAGGACAGCGAGGGGCCTTGAAGAGGGAGGGCTGACCGAGAGTCCATCAGAGGGGGAAAGAAAGTGGAAAACACGAGGGAGACGCGTGTGTTTACCATCAAATCAGATTGGTTCTGATTCTAGAAGGTTTTAGACATTTAAAACCTTAAATCTGATCCGTTATTCTTTGGGTTTGATCAGATCATTTAGAGTTATTTCATCATCTCCTCATAAATTCTATGAACTTTTCTGTTACTTGATGGATTGATGAAGTTTTGTTTTACTTAGAAAATGCAAATATTCAAGTTATCTCTCTTTGTTTCTGTTGAGTCAGACCTTAAATAACTTTATGACACGACACACTGATAAAACTTGTGAACTCGGCTTCAACAAGGCAGAACATTAAAGCAGGAGTCAGTCCAGAGTTCTGGGTTCTGATCTGCAGCCAGTGTGTCACTGAACAAATGTTTTAATGCTTTTTATTGGATTAGTCCACTCACAGAGCAGCAGGCGGGTCGATCGAGCCCCTCGGACTGATGGGTAATAATAGTGTTATCCTGCAGGGCTGGGATTGGCAGACGTTGGTGGACAGAGCTGTCCTACCATTGATTGTCTTGCCACTCCAGGGTCTCTCTGATGTTCTCCTACATCCAGTCTTTCATTTGTTTATGAAATATTGATATTGGCTGCTACCTCCTCTTAGACATTCAGCTTGATGGAACGTGTTTGCGGCTGCAGTAAAATCTTACTGTTAGACGTTTGTGAACTTCAGGTTATTTTCAGAATAAAAACATTTGAATCACTTTGATGAGGAACTACTTACTGAACATAAAACACAATCTTCTGGTTTCACTTTGTAAACTGAAATAAGAAATCCTACAATTAAAATACAGTTTAAAAACATTCAGATTGAGTGTTTTTGACTAATTCTCATGACAGATTGGTGAGATGAGTCCAATGACAGACTGTTCATATCTGGAGTTGGTTTTTAGAACTATTAAAGAAGTTTAGTGTGTTTATAGCGCCCTCTGCCTAACAGTCACTTCAAATACAATTTCAGCTGCAACATTTTCACTCTGAAAGCCTTTTTTAATCTTTCTTCCTTCCTTGAAGAGCAGTGGAGTTCCTGATGCATGAATTAGCTGCAGCAGATGTTTATCAGTATCTTCTTATTGACAGTCAGGATGGACGAGTTACCACAGCCAGAGCTTTTGATGCAGGAGAAGAGCCTCTTGGATCAATAGTTGTTACCTAAGAAAAGCCCACACAACCACTAATGAATCCACTGGCTCCCACACAGCCGACCGCTGTTCTCGTGTCTATGCAGGGAGGAAACGCTGCAGGGAGTCTCCATAAAACAGTCTAAAACACTTTCATTCACTGGATCTAAAAACACTCCTGCAGGAA
>SSNP01000010.1:6897860-6927860 GCA_006937955.1 Pachypanchax playfairii | reverse complement strand
CAATTAAATTAGCTGGAATATCTGTTGCTGAGGTTGCACCTTCTAATTTAAATGTTGCACTGGCACTAACAGCACTGCAGAAATTGAATTTGCACGTCAGGAGGAGGATATTAGATTACAGATGTTTACACTCATTTTCTGCTGGTGTTTTGTCAGTAATTATAAAGAATCACAGCTACACTGATCTTTAATCATGCACTCACTTTACTGAGGTTTTACAAGGTGATTTAGTTTAAATAACGATAAATTAATTTGTTCTAATCAGATACTGAAAAATCTAGAAAATGAAAGATGCTGCTTAAAAATTTGACAATTTAAAATTTTGATAAGAAATTACACTGATATAAAAAATAAAAAAAAAGAATTCACATTTGGACAAAAAGTGCAGGGCGTTTTTCATAGTTGCCGTGTTACAGAAAAATCCCCCTGACAGAGATTTGACAACCCCCCCCAGCTCGGGTCAGTACTGCTGTTTGAAGGTTTTATTTCAGGGTTTCAGGGACATTGTTGTTTCTCAGCTTCTTGTTTTTCACGGCTGTTGGAGGAACCTGTCAGAGTTCTTTAGATCAGAAACAGAAACTGTTTGTCATGAGAAGATGTTTTTTCAAAGATAAAAACACAAAACTGTCTTTTCAAACAAACCAGTCTGTAATTTGTTATTGACTAATTGTAGTAAAGTGATAGTATATATGGTTAGTAAGTGGGAATTAATACAATTAATTGCTGATAAGTTAGTGAAGTGACTGATATGATTAAATATAAATAACAACAACTAGTTGATCAGTTCATCAGATATTTTCCATTTTAATCTGATTATTTCAGCTCGTTCTTACAGCAGCAGACAGTTAAACGGCTCATTTCTCTGGATTTTGAACGTCCACTTGGTTCTTACTTTGAAATCAGATCTTTTATTTAATAAAATCTTTTATTTTACTACAAATTGAGAGACTCCTCCAGGACATCAGGACGCCATCAGTTATCCCAGATGCTTGTTGTTTGTGCAGCAGTCCAGATGTGTCATGTGACCAGTTAGCTCGCTTGCTAAGGACACCAACTCACAGGGTTGTTGATATTGATATTAATCACAAACCCGATGCATCAAATGACCAAACTTGACATTATAGTGGTTGTTGTTAGATTAAAATATTGTTGACAGAGAAAATGTTCCTTTTAAAAAGCAGCTTATGTTTCATTTTACAGCTTGAGCTGTTTGAAGATCCGTCTTTACCAGAATCAGGGCGTCTCTTCCTCTTGGCCTGAGTGTATAAAGGGAGTAAAATGGGACTCAGTCTGAGTTTAAAGGCCTCCTGCAGCTTCACTCTGAGTGAACACAAACAGTCACGTTCTTGTGACGTTCCCAGTAGTGACAGTCTTCTGGGAAGCTCCACGCTGCTGCAGACTCTTTATGACGACTGACTGCATGGACCACAAACCCACACAGCTCCTTCTCCAGCACCTCCACCACCTCTGGAGCATTCCCCTTCCTCGCCTGACCCTCCATCAGTTGCTGAATGCAGTCATGGGGCACCGGTTGGGGTTTGGTGCTGTATGACACCACCAGGTCGATGTTGTTCACCTGAAGCACCTCAAACCAGTTCTGTCCAGCCACATGGTAAAAATGTTTTCCTGCACGAAAATTCCGGTAGGTGCTGCCTGAGTGGTGGATCAGCCTGACCGACCAGCAGACCCAGTTGTACTTTTTCACCAAGAACTCCAGAACCTCCTGAGCTGTGTTCTGGAGGCTCTGCTCTTCCTTTTCTTGCAGGATGTGCTGAACATCTAGTTCTGCTTGTTCTGGAAAGGCAGCGATACAAGATTCAATGGTTTTCTTCATTTTGGACTCTATTTCTTCAATCTTGTGGCTCCACTCTTGGATTTTTTCCTGTTCTTCCTCTTGGCTTTGCAGGGTTAGAGCACAGTGACCCAGCAGAGCAATCAGACCCAGGCAGAAGAGTTCCTTCATCCGAACACAGAAATCCTCCAGGAGACGTCGGTTTCTTGCTACATACCTGCAAAACAGACACATTTTTTATTTTACTTCTACTAAAGTCTCATTAAGAGATAAAACAGAACATAAATATGATGATGAAGTTCAGCCTTTACCTTTCCACCACCTCTAAAATCGATTCTCCAAAGCTGTTGTTTCCCATAAGAGCATCATGGAGAACAAATAAGTTCTTCTCTCCACCAGTTTTGGCAAAGTGCTCCAAGAAAAGTCGTATCTTCACGTCCCTGAACTGTTGTTTCGCCTCCAAGATGTCCATGTACTTCCGAAACTGGTTTCTGATGTTCTCCTCCACAGAGAAGTACTCCGAGTCCAGCCTTCCCTTCTTGATCCCACAGTCAATGTCTTCCATCTGACTGGAGAGAACGTCCAGTTTGTTCCTCACGGTTAAGAACTGTTCTTTCACATATAACACCTCTTTGCTTTGAACATTGTCCAGAGCCAGTTTGAGAACTGGAGCAGCCGCCTCACAAAGAGGCAGGAACTCCCCCACAGTGCTAGCTAGCACCTCCGCCTCCTTCTCAAACATTTCCATCACCTCCTCAATGACCTTCTTCTTCTGGGCCACAAATTTTTGCAGTGAACTCATTTTTCTGAAACATAAAACAAAGAAACAAAATCCTGGTAAACACATGAAGCTTTTACATAAAGACATGAATATAACAGAAAAAAGCCAAAATGTGTTTCTGAAGAACTACTTCCTGTTATCACCTGCACACACATGTATGTGACATGTTGAATTTGGGTTTAACTTAAACATTTTTAAATCCTTTTATACATTTAGATTTTAAATCGATATAAAACAATTAAACTTGAGCTGAAATGAGTTTAAATGGAGTTCAGGGTGAAAAGAAACAGCTGAAGAATTCAGATCCAGTGTGACATAAATAAAATGAAGGCCTGAGATATTTTGACTAGAACATGATGAATTATTTGTCCCTGAATCTGAGCACGACTTGTCTCAGAGACGGAGACAAAACCAGATTTAAAGATCTCTCTTATCAGCTTTCATCTTTTCTTCTCTCTGTGTCTTCCAGATTCTGCGTCACAAGCATTAAACGCGTTTAGTTTGGCTACATAACATATTATTTTTAGGCCGATGGGAGAAGAAATACGTCTGGATTATAAATGATCCCATAAATCGTAATTAAAAAACAACAGAATGAATGATTTTGTGTCCAAGCATCATCACATGTAACTGTCATGCGCACCCTGGACAAATGCGCAACGGAAGTCTGTTTTTACGCACAAATCTCCAGACGGAATCGGACACACCTTTTAGTGTTTTGCCCCTTCGGACAGGAGATACAAACATTCATCACATTCCTACAAGAACAACATTTGTTTTATCTTTACCTGAACAGAGCGGCTGCTTCTTCTCACCTGATGAGCTCCAGCAGCTGCAGACAAGTTGAATTTGTTCCTTTTTAAATCAAACAATTCGAGTCTTGTATGTGCTGAGAAGGGTCCAGGCAAACTATCAGAGAATATGAGCACACAATATCTGCAAAGAAGAGAGAGAGTCAGATTGAAAGAGGAGAGAGAGAGAGAGAGGTGGGAGACACGTAGTGGGGGAGGATGGAAAAGAGAGGGACGGAAAAGGCGCAGATATTTGCAGTGGGTCCATTTTCTTCCAGCCATCAGGAGAAGGTTCCTTTTCTACAACGAAACGGACAGCAATGCAGATTTATTATTTTTTGTCATTTCTAAAAACAAATATAGGATATCTTATATTTTTATATGCGTGTTTTCTGCTTTCAGATGCGCCACAAACACATTTCAGATGTTTTAACAAGGATTCAAACTCGAGGTAAGAACATTACAGATATATTACTGTGGATTTATTTTTACAATTTAAAGGTTGTCTGTCTCAGTCTGGTCTCAGGTCGGTAGTCTGTAAGTTCCTCTTCATATGGAACGGTTTGTATCATATTTGGTAAAGGTTTGGGGAGGGGTATCAAACCACCGCACAATTTATCTGCACCTTAGTGCGTCACCTTCTTTCCTCCAGGCTTCTTCCATCACAGCCCTGAATAGCTCATCACGTTACAAATAAAAAAATAATAAACATCAGGAGATAAATATTTTAGAGGACCTGAGTGTGACTAATTTAACCTCTTCCTCTCTGATCTGTGCGCCCACGAAGCGCCATGAAAACACCAGGTCTGAAAATCTGCACCTCTTTTTAAAAATCAGGTTGTTTCTCTTTCAACCATCCAATCAGCAGGATGTGGAGACTGATTTCAGGTCGTGAGCAGATGTTTAAGGCGCTTTTTGATTAATGAAAGACATCTGTATTTTTCAGGGAAAATCGATTCTTCGGCTCGAGCTCAGAAAATCTCCATCATGACGGATGATGCAGCTGAAATCTTCTCATGAATCTGCAGGTGAGCCCTGAGAGATGCGAGTCAAACCGGTTTATCTGGATAAAGACGTGCGAGGGTCATTCCAGGGGGACTTCCCCTCGTTCACGCGCCTGTTCATGGCACCTGAGGTGAATCCCTGAACTGTTTTCTGACCCTGTAAGAGGTTTCAGATAGAATCTGTTTTTTTCCTCCAACACAACAACACCAGACACCCCCCCTCCCCCCACCCCCCCAGATAGAAAAGGCTGGTGTGATGCTGAGAGTCCCGAGGGCCCTCGACCTCGCAGAACAGGTGGAACGATGATGCAAGTGAAGTGCGCGCGCCCCCTTGTGTTCGAACCAGGAAACTGCACCTTTGTCTTGTGCGCCTCGTCATGAAGGGTCGGAGGGACAGTTCCACGTTTATCATCTGTACTTTCATTCTGCAGCGAGTTACAGACAGAATAAATGTAAAACATAATTATATTTTAGTTTCATGATGATAAAAAAAATCAAGTTTGGACATTTTTACCACAAAAAAAGGTGCGATTTCGCCTTTATCTGTTACTTTACATTAAGATTTTGATTATCATCTAGAAAATACATTCAAATAAAAGTAATGCGACAAAATGTTCTAAAGTTAAAATATTTCACTTTGATTTAACAGAAGAGTAAATTGCTAATTGATTAATTTAAAACAGGCAGATCACATGTAAATATAATCCTGTAAATTCACAACAGCTTGTCAAAACATTATTCTTATCAGATTTTTCTGAATCCCCATAAAAATGTATAAAAAATTAAACAACATATTTAAAAATCTTACTGCTGTTAAATAACCATCATCACACCAAACAGAACCGCAGACATCAAAACATACAAAACTTAAAGGAACTCAAATCCCTTAAAAGACAATCAAACATTAAATAAATGTATTGATTGATAAACAATAAATGGACTTCAGTGCTGATAAAAAACACAAAGTTTCATCGATTCTTTGACTGATTTTTTTCTGCTCTGGAGCTTTTTGATTAAAAACATTTATATTGTTTACTGTTTATTTGTTCATTGAACAACTTTAATTAAATGAATGAATTTTAATTTTAATGTTCAACAATAGAAGAAAACATCACAACAAATGAACAAGCCTGTCAATAAAGGTGAAACCTTTAACCTTTAATCATCTAAAATGTTTAATGTTATCAGTCGTTCATGTAAAGCTGCTGCAGGTCCTTGTGTTAACGATGAAGGTTATCAGATGTCATGTCTGAACTTTGACCCTCTTTTATCCTGAAGTTTCTTCTCAACTCATCTAAACAGACTTTATTTTACACTAAACTCTGGATGCTATAAGGTTCCAATTACCTCATTTAGATTTATCAGTGTAAAACTCAGTGAGGTGAACATACATTTCAAAATAAAGTTTGCATAAATTTAAGTCTTCAGCAAAAATAAAAATAATCCAGAAAGGATCAAATTTTTTCTGTAAAACATTTTAAACTTGGAGCGACATTAAAATTTTATACAAAGAAACAAATAACTCAGTTTTATTTCACATTTTATTCTTTTCTGGTACATATATAACTCAACATTCACATTTATATAAAAAAGCCAACAAATTCCCACATACAACTTTACAGAAACCCATCAGAGAACCCATTCATTTCCCCACATGAAGAAAACTGATTTTATTACGTAACAGTAAGCGACATGATGACACCGTGTCAGAGAGATTTCAGAGCAAACTGTGGGGATCAGACCTGTGGAATAAAAACAAAAAAACAAAATATATATATAGTTTCTGAATAAAAGTGATGATACCAAAAACAAATCCAAGCTAAATAAAACAGCTGTAGTGTGCAAGCGAACATGATTAACAGTATGTTAAATGTTAAAGACACCACACCTCCTAATTATATCTGTAGAAATAAGTACTGGCACATTTAGGCACCGTTGGTCAAAACGCTCAAACAGAAATTCTGATGGACAGATCTGAAAACTAAAAACCCTCAACGACTGGATCAGACTGAAGGATTTTAGAACTAAACTTGGCATTTATCCTGCAGATATTAAAAAGCTGCAGCAACAATTTACTTAAAGGAAATCGCACAAAGAGTTTCAGGATTCTCACAGTGACGCTGAAACTTTGTTCATCATCATCAGCGTTAAACAGAATCCCACGAACCCCATCAGACTCCTACCCTCTGTTAGTGTTTTCAATTTTCTAACAAGATTCACATGAACCATAAAATCAAAGGAATTCACTGCTGAGTGATTATTAGTGTTAAACATGGGATGTGATTGTGGAACATCTGTTACACGTAGTGCATAAAATCTGTTACATTCATCCTTCTGCAAATATGCAGCTGTTTACTCCTGCAGCTTGTTTAGAAACTCATAAACTCCATACACACCTTGATTAACTTGTAGTGTAATATACATATATATATATATATATAGTAAGCTGTGACACATGGAGCGTTAGAGCAGGTAAAAGTCGTACAGTTGGACTGATCTGACACCAAAATATAAAGTGATTAAATAATCTGCTTTTTGTGTTTGAAGGTAAATATTTTCTCACAGTCAACTCAGATCTGAGATCAGTTTGATGTTCAGAACAAGAAGCTGAATTAAAGACTTCTCACACGCTGTCAGTAACGGCGACTAACAATCAGATTCTAAATGGAACTGGATCAGAACCGGACTGGACAGATTTTAGTTTTATGATTTGAAACTGGCCTTTAGACTTTGTGTGAATTCTTAGAAGTTTAGTTAACAGGAAGTGATGTTGTTTAAAAGCCATGAGTACGTTTCAGTGGGCTGCGGTGCGGCACCGTTTCCCTCCTGAAGCCCATCAACATGCAGCTGGTTTTAACCCGACGGCGTGCGGTGTTGCCTTCACTTTCAGGCGATAAAAACAGATGTTTGAGATGTTTAAATAGACAGAAAGAGCTGAAGTTTAAGCAGTAATGTGGATATAAGAGTTCAGTGTATGAAGATATTGTTTCTTCATTTGCATAAGCGCAGAGCCTCCTGCATCTTCTCCTGCACATGCTCCATCTTCTCCGCCCACTCCTCCATCAGGCCCTCCTCATCATCTCCCACGATGGCAGCGTAGCCCATCAGGGCGATGAGGCCGATGCAGAAGAGGTAGGTGAGGCGGGTGCAGAGTCGCTCCATGGTGTGGCGGTCACCTTTAGAGTATTTCAGGTAAACTTCCAGGACGGGCATGCTGAAGAGCTTCCGTTTCCCCACCACGCCGTCGTAGAGCGTGTGCAGATTCTGGTCACCCAAGTCATCGGCGTAAGAATCCTCAAAGTCGACCTTCTTGCGCTCGCGGTACTCAGGTCGCGCCTCCACCATTTCCATGAACTTCTTGAACTGGTGCTTCAGGTTCTGCTCCACACGGCAGTACTGCCCATCCAGCGTTTCCTTCTCAATCAGAACCAGCGTACCGCGATTCTGCTTCGAGAGCTCATCCAGCGCCCGGTTCACTGAGCCAAACTCACGTTTCAGGGTGCGGATGTCCTCGTCATCGATGTGGTGCAACACCACCCGAATCAGTGAACCAGCAACACCAAATATAGGGTTGACCACAGCTGCAGCAGAGGAGATGGTGGCCACACACTGGAGCACTTTGACCACGCCCTGCTTCAGCTTGGCTCGGTCCTCGTTGATCTCCTCATCCATCATGGTGAGAGTAATCTACAGCAGAGACAAAGAGGTTTCCATCAGGTAATCAGATCAGGCAGGGTTCCATCCCCCCCCCCCCCCACATGATTTATACAGCTGAACAGACAACAGGACAATAATCTCCAATAAGAATGATTCTGGTTCTGCAACAGAGAAACCAGATCCAGTTAAGATTTATCCTGAGGATGTCAGACTTTTCTGAAGCAGGAAGTGAGCAGATTTTTGTCCCTCACTGGATACCATAGTCAGCAGTGAAGGTGTTAACGTGTTTCTGCTGACATGGGGAACAGTGGAGCTTTTCAGCACCAGGCTGTCGTGTGTGTGTGTCTATGGACCGAGCTGATAGCTCCTCTGCAGCAGAGTGAGCGAGTCGAGTGACGAAGGCTTACCGAAACATGAGAAGCAGCTTGTGGGCGGGGCAGAGAACCTGACGCCACAGTATGCTGTTAGAACAAACTGTTTTATTACACAACTGGATCAGCAGCTTCTAATACAGCGGAACTTCAGGCCAGTTAAGAGGCTGGAAGTTAAAACCAGACTGCTGGAAGAGGGACGTCTAATTTATAAGATCAGCAGCAACCAAAACTCAAGCTGTTTACAGACGGGGTGGGAGAGTTTTGGATTGTTGTGCTGTTCTCCTTGTGTTACTGACAGATATGGCGCCATATGTCTTCTGCAGACAGACGAGTCAGATGGTAACATTAATGCTGTTCCAACACGGAGGAGCCAAACAGCTGATGTCAGCTGAGAGGAAACCGACCCCTCGTTTCTTCAGATACTCGTGTCCACCAGAAGGGGGCAGTAACAAACACTCCAGCCTCCATCTGATTTCAGCACCACTGCTGTGGACTGAAAGAAGCAGCTCAACTTAACCATTTAGCTTCAGGAACATTTTAAATGACACATTTAGAAGAGATTCAACTGCAAAACTTGAGTAAATGTTTCATTTACTGAATTCTTGTAAGAATGAGATTTTTTTTTTTATCTGGTGTTTCTCACTCGCACATCGTTTAACAAGAGAATCCTTTCAGTTCTGAGGTCAAAATCTTTTACCCTGATTTCAAAATACTGCTTCTCCAAGTTTTATTAAAAGTCAGTTTAACTTGATAGTTGCTGCTTGAACTCATCACCAGATATTTGTGTATCTTCTTCTCTTTATTGTCTCATTATTTTTGCAGGAGCTCATCAGCCAAAGAAGATGTTCTGTTTCTCAACATGATCCAGAAACGTCAGCTGCAGTGGAGGTGATGAAAGAATGTTTAAACATTTTAATTCTTATTATTTATATTATTTCTTACTATTTTACTTTCTCAAATGAAGTGATTTGGATTCAGTCACATGTTCACTGACAGCTGTGTTCACACAATAACTGGAATTTAAGCCTTTGTGCAAATGAAATGACTTTATGATGTATTTGAAACATTTAAAATAAACTTTAGAATATAAAAACTATTGATCCTAATCAAAAATTCTAACTTTAAAGCACAGGAAGGGTAAATGGGACTAAAGATGGTAAGTGGGTGTCGGTAACAGCCCTGATGTTAAACGCTTGAATTCTGAGTTAACTGATCACAACCCAAAACCCTCAGAGCTCAGAGTATCAGGCTGTTACTTCATCCAGGATTTAAAGTCAGAATTAAATAAAATCTCTGTTAAAACAATAAATATAAGCTAAAAGAGGGTTTTAGGTAGAGGAGCTGTGACGACCTGTTCGGGGAGTGTCTGGCTGCTCTCACCTGACTCCAAGCAGCACAGAGGCCATCTTGAATGTTTTCAGTAATCATAGCAATGCTAGGCTAATCCAAATTAGCACAACATATTGAGCTGAGACTGTCACCAGGTCCTATGTCCATGTGATGTGCCTTATTTCCTGGAAGCTGTCTGTGTTTTCTGACATGTTGTGTTTTCTTTACAGACCTGGTTCTGTCTGGTTGTTGGGCAACTTCTCTGAGGAAGTACATCCAAATGACAGGTACCATTAAAACAATACCTCTCCTCATTAAGTCAAACATACACAGAGGAAATCTCATCTGGAGTTCTTCTTTGTTTGAATGCTATACAATAAGCAACACATCCGTTTCCCAACAGCTCAGGCCTTCCTGCCCAGCTATGGCTCCCCCTAGCCACATCTCCATATTTCCTTGTTAGTGCACAACATAAGCTCTGACTCTCCCTGCCATTAAACCCATGAAATACACCAAAATACACATGAAAACCTAAATTTTTCTCTATATATGTTGAGGATAGAGTCTCAGTTTGCTTCTGGACCAACAGTGGGGACCATTGGCCCCAGCAGAACAGAGGATTTCTTACCTTTTCAGAGTGGATCTGCTCACTGCGCCCTTACCAAAGTCCCAAGCTCGACACCCTCCTTCTTCTTCCCAGCAATCCCTGCAAAAAGGACACTTCCATGTATGTTATATTTGTAGGGGTGATCAAAATGGACAAAACCATTTTTAAAGAGCCCATTTGACCCCCTAGACCAAAAAAGGTCATTTGGGCCTCAAATAGGCACAAGCTTTAAAATGGCTTTGGAAAATGTCCTTTAACTAGCCTGAAATAGTGAAGCCCCTTCCCCAGAACCAGCCTGTCCTACCCCCTAACATTTAAACTTATTGTGCTCCATCCAATAGGCATCCAGTTGTTACAGAGAAGCAGCTGTCAGCGAGTGCGCAGCTGAACGTTTCTGAGACTTCAGCTGCGTTAAGTGCGTTTCCAGGCACTGGAGCATCTCTGGTAGGCTCAAAATACCAAACTGTAGCCATTTATTGGTAAATGAGACTTTGTTCGAGTGGATCTCACTAAAAAAGACGAAGGAAAATCTTTTCATGAAAGAAAAATCCAGCGATACCAAAAGAGCGCATCGAGTCCAAAAGAAACGTCTCCAAAAGTGCACAGGTGGATCCAGTGGCACAGAGAGCTTTCCAATGGCCCCAGCAGGAAGAAGTGAGGAAATTTCATTCAATTTTAAAGGTACAAATAATCATTTAGTCTAAAACTTTGAATTTATCGCCAAAAAAATCAAATAGCTGTACGTTTAAATAATGTCAAAATTAAGAGTCAAATAATCCAAAATGGCGCAGTGACTCTGTAGACAAAATAGGCTATTATTTTAAGTATTTAAAATGTTTACTTGCATAAATATTAATTTATATTTACATAGAGCAATGAAGCATATGTTAAAAAACTAAATATGAGTCTACCTAAACCTGAACAGGGAACAAGAGGACAAAAACCTGAGTGGGAAACGCACTGGGTCTGTGCGCTAACTGTCCGGAGGACTGAGCTGGTCCGTCATCCAGGCTGAAATATTAATAAAGTCCGTTCTTAAACCTGAAAATCGTCTCCTACAAACCCAACGAGTCCACGGAGGGGTTTAAAGCGCCGACGGCTGACGCTGTTTTCCCCACAATAAACCTCATGCAAATGATGGGGGCTCCCAACAGAAGAGCGTTACAGAACAATCCTGCTTCCTGATCTGCCTCACGGATGTTTACGTCCCAATGAGCGACACAAAGGCACAACCAGGATGAGCGTTTGTCTCCCTGCGTGTCCAGGCCTGAGCCTGAAGCGGGTTCGGGTCTCCGGATGGATCCCCTCTGAAACACAGAACCTCATGGTCACAGCAGCACAAGGGCGCCTCTGTCCTCTGTGCGCTTTGCTCTGAAAGCGGATGAAACATGACTAAAATATAGTTCTGCCCTTTGAAATGACAAAGCCTGCTTTATCTCACCAGAAGAGCCTGAGAGCATCATGGATCAGATGGTGGTGCAAACAGGCGCAGCAGCTGAAGCGCGTCCGGCTGAAGTCCCGGTGGGATCAGCTGTCGCGTTACAGTCACTTGTGCAAGACCAGCAGCTGCGGCGGTCTGTGGTCAAAACGCGTAATACGGTGACCAACAGACTCCAAATGCGCCTCTGCTTCTTCCTCTATTTGTTTTTAAAAAGGGGGGGAGAGGGGGGGGGGGTGACAGCAGGTCTCATATCCTAAACAACCAGACAGGTTCAACCCAACAGAACCAGCATGATCACTTACTTTCAGTAAACACAACAGTTAATATCAGACTGGGATCTGAACATCTTCATCACTCCTTTACATCATTACTATTAAATAAACTGATGTGTGTTTTATTTGCATGATTATTTCCTGAATACTCAGTTTGCTGTACAATAAAGGCTGTTTATTCAGTTTTACTCAACTTTAAATCATCATGTGTTTGTTTGTATTTAGTACAATGTCCTGTTATAAATAAAGTTGAATCTAAATACTGTTCTGGATGAAATATGCTCCTTTATTTATTGTTAGAATAAAACTGACAAGATTTTCTCAGAAACGACAAGCACACTGCAGTTAAAACGTTTTTAAAATGTAAATGCATTTATTATTCTTCAGCATATGAAAAAGGATACAGATACATAAAAAGGTTTTATTCCAGTATAAATTAAGCGGGTAAATTTTCAACTATAAACACAGTAAATAATAACCATTGATATGATTGTAGTAACCGGTTCTGGACTGCAGGGGCGCTGCACACCATGAGTGATCCTGTACAGCAGCTGTTGGGGGGAGGGGGAGGTTAGATTGTAGTGGTGTTCTTAGGGACATTAGCTGTTAAAAACTAACACAAATAAAATCAAAGACAGGATTTAACATCTTCCATCCATCAAGGGTGACCAGAGTTTAACCACGAGAAAACCTGTAAATAATCAGTAACAACACGAGGCAGATTGATCTGTAAATAAACCTGATGGAGACATCAGGTGAGTGTGAACACCTGACGTTCCCACCAGGTGTTGACACATATTCACCTGCCACCAGGTGAACTTAGAGCTGGATACAAACAGCATCTGTCCTTCAGTGTTTCCTTCTGAAACATGGAAGTCTTTAAAGATCCAGTCTGATGAAAATCATGTTTTTAAAGTTGTTAACATGTTATTGTGACATTTTTCTAATGCTAGAGGACGTATCTTAAGAAAATTATGCTCAAAATTGCATTTCGTAGAATTTCTGCATTCAGATTGCTGTGAATCATAACAGACACAAAAAAGCATCTAAAAAAGACAAGCTTTGTGATGTAGAAACTCAACCGAGCGGGCCACTAGCTCCTGCTCCGCCCACTCAGGATCTGAAGAGTAAAGACGATGGCGGATCAACACGTTCCTTATCCGAGCTTAAAACTGAACAGCTCCAGTACTTCTCACTATTTTCATTGCCACCGGTAATGCGAGGTTGGAGGTGTCAGGGGCTGTAAGCTAGCAGTAGAGCTAGCATAAACAGAGAGCTCTCAGCAACAAGGAGGGGCGGGGGAATCCTCAACGCCAACAGTTCCACCCACGGCACAGAGGTGAACTGCTAATGAGCTACTGCTGCTATGCAGAAACTAATTACTAGAAAACAGCACAGGTTTTGTGATTTTGGGTAAAAACGCCATAATCGTAACTTAAAGAGACTGAAGACGTTTTAAAAAGCTCAAAAGATGATCAGAGTTGGTCTTTAATCATGTGACTTCATCTCAGGGTACGTGACTAAAAAGAGAAGCACCTGGTCACCCCCGATCCAACCCTAACCCCAGCTAACTGAGTCCTGCTCATCAGCTGCACATGATTCCTCCATTGTTAGTGTGGGGCCCTTCTCTGTTTGGCCCCTGCATGGCCCCAGGTGGGTTCAAGCTCTCGGTCAGGTGTCTGAACTGGACGCTCTCGTTCTGGTGGTGAGCTACTATTCTGCGCGCGTAGTACTTCCTGGACGCGGCTCTCCACGCCTCCCTCTGCTGTGCCTGAGACTCTTCAGGAAATGCAGAAATCGCCATCTTCCTTTTCTTCTCCACGAAACAGTTCAGCTGAAAGTCCCGAGAGTTTGTGTTGGGAACAACCGAGCCAGATCGCAGGGGGTTCGCCTGCTGGCGGGCGACCTTTCGGGCGTAATACCGCCTTGAAGCCGCTCTCCAAGCTGCCCTCTTCAGTCTCTGAGCCTCCTCTGGCAGCTCAGACATCGGCACGTTTTTCTTCTTGTTCCTGTCAAGGAGAACAGGTGAGAAAGGGTTACATGGAGATCCAGGTATGAATAACTTCTTGATTCCAAACACTTGTTATCTTTTAACGTGGCTTTGAGACTTGCTTGTGTAAATGTTTTAAATAGAATAAACACAAGCACGAAATAAAAGTTTATGAAAAATAATGAATGGGACTGTTTAAAATATTTCTGATAACATTTATGTTCTAAAAGGCTCTTTTTAAAGAGGCAAACTCATTTTTAAATGAACAAATTTAAAATGGTTAAATCAAATGTTTTTATAAAGCACATTTCAAAACAGCTGCTGATGGCTGAAGTGCTGAACACAGGGACAGTAACAGGAAACAGGTGACACAATATGAATAAATCATGTATAAGGAAGCAGAACCCACTTCAGTCCTGAGGTGAAGTGAAATCCACCAGGGTCGGCTTGAGGTTCCTCTCTGAGCTGCTTCCTCTCGCTGCTCTCCGGTTTCTCTGCAGGGATTCAGAACATGAATCTTTCAGAAGTCTGAAAATTCAACTGACGGTGACGTAAAGACCAAATAAAAACAAAAAACTTCTCAAGTTAAATGTTAATCTGTTATCTGGAGCTGCACTGCCATCTTGACTGGGACACCCTGAGAAGTTTCATCAACATTCCACAAAAAGAACTTTAACACAAAACAAAATGTTTTCCTTGTGGATTCTTGATGATGTGTTGCAGAAGGAAGTGTTTACACGTCAACATGAAGTTACAGCAGTAGCTATCAGTGCATCTGTCATGCTAAGTTCTAGTTTTATCCCAGAATGTTGTGAATGTTGATGCATGAGCATTACGTTTGAGACCAGGACCCGGTCTGTCCTGGAACAGACCATCTGCTCTCTCCTGAGGATCCGACACTTTCTCCTCACTCATCTCCCATTTGATCAAGACTGTGTCAAAGTCACAAGCCTCTTCTTTCACAACAAGGCTGTTAGGAGGTGTGGGTGGGTTTCTGGCTGCCTCCAAGGACTGGCATGTGCTGGTCGGGTCCACTTGGCTGGGAGAAGACAGAGGAACCGACTCGTGGCTTTGAGAGGAGACCTGAGAGGGGGGTCGAGCAAAAACACCCACTGTGGACAAATAACAACAAATCAATGATATGGTCAACAAACCACCCTGAAGAACTGATCAATGTTTATGCTCTTTGTTATTTACTGTTTTTTTGTGAAGATGAAAAGTAAGTGAACCCTCTTTAATAAAAACTTGGAGCTGGACACTTACATGACAACCTCATCTCACACTCCTGTGGATCTGCTGTCATCTCGGGAACAACTCCTGGTTCAAACCCGTTCTGCTCTCCGGTCTGTCGGTTACCGGAGATCCGGGATCTGCCCTCTAACCGTTCGCACGCGCAGCCGTGTCGGCGCACCTGCAGCTCGCGCTCCAGCTCCGTCAGCCTGCTCTCCAGCCGCTGGATCTCTTTGTCCCTGTCGGCCACCATCCGCTGGTACTCCCGCGTCCTGGCGCTGTTTACCCCGTACAGCACATTTAACACCGAGTCTATGGCCAACCTGACAGCGTTTTCTACAACCAGAGACTCCTCGTCACGCAGATGAGAGCGCAGAGTTTTGTTTTCGAGCAAATTCATCTTTAAAAGCGAACGTGAGCAGATTTACAGACAGCGCTAGCTCAACGATGCTAAAGCTGGGAAGCACGAGCCTCAAAAAGTCACTTTAAAGACGCAAATCCAACCCTTTCAAAACCAGAAAACAACATCGGGAACCCGAATGCATTCGGACTTTTTATTATTTAACTGATTCCGTGTCTAATGCTAATCGGGTTTCAGCTTCGTCTACTTCTTCGATTGAACTAGTAGCGTGGAGGCTACACCGCCCCCTGCTGGTCACTGCGCCACTGGAGGTGTTAGTCAATTTGGATTAAATAGAAATAAATATTTTTAAATTGTAGTTATCGATTCTCAAGATGGACTGAATGTACTTTAAAAAGATGATCTATTCTGAAATAGATGTTAAATAATCTATTATCCTGTAGCACAGGAGCACCACATTTTCACCATTCATTTACACCTCAGACTTTCAGTCCAGGTTAGAGTCCTGCCATCTACAAAAATAGAACCTCCTACATGAGATCCTTCCTGTCCACATCTAGAACCCTCTAGAATTACTCTCTGAAGAAACACTGACTTACTACAACATCTCATTTAATAAAGTTTGATTAAATTTCATTTGAAATAACCACAATATTCACCCATGTACATGCACATGGAAAACATATATACATGCAAACACTACACGGAAAGACTCCGGCATCGTTTCAAACCCTCAACATCATGTACAATCCAAATCCATTAAATTTCAGTTTGAAACATGTTGATTTGAATGTCAATTTTTCTTCAAACAGACACAAGAACTGAAGATGCAGTCAGTCAGTATCTGTACCTGCTTGTTCCTGTTCAGGGTCTTGAACAGCTGATGTCTGTCTTCAGCAGTGAGTGGGCAGGAGGCGGGGTCACACTGGGACAGGTTGTCAGTCTACCTCACAACCAGTCGCAAACACACCTAGAGTCACCTATTAACCTCACGCATGTTTTTGGTCTGTACAGGAAGCCAGAGAAAACCCACACATGCACGGGCAGAACATGCAAACTGGCTGGTTTCTAACCTTCTTGGTGCAAGGCAACAGTGCTATCAACATGCAGCCCCTGATGCATGCATAAAATCTTTATTACTTAATTATTAACTAAGTGGAATGACATCATTTATAAGGATGTGCAACATGTTTTAAATATGTAAAGAATTAGTCAACCCGATGCCTTTTAGCTGGCAACAATAAGATCATATTGAAGACTTTTAACAACTAATAACAAGAGCCCTGGTGGTTTCACATCAACAAACATCTGACAGATGTGCAAATATATTAGACATTTGGGTTTGAGGCTCAGTGACACTTTGACTCAAATAAGAACCTTTTAGCACGTAAAAATAATCCAACAGTAATGAAAACATTTTGCACACGCTGGAGATTGTGTGACTCAGGTTTGAAAAAATCTAATTTAAATTGTCATGTTCATAAACCAGGTGTGAATTCTTCACCTGGGTGCTTCAAAACAAAGACACATGGTTATTAAAGTATGATGTTGCTGCTTTAAAATAAATGCAGGTTAATTAAAGTTTGACTGCATCTATTGGAGATACAATTCTGTCAAAACAGGAATAAAAAACAGTAAATATCTAAAAAATAGCCCAATGAGATGATAAATCTAAAACAAGTGATCAAGCAGATCACAATGCAACAGAAGCTGAGCAAATAAAACAAGTTATCTGATTACTAGGAGAACAAACAAGAAAAACTTTTATTTTGTAGTTAAAAAGGACCGAAGAGAGAGAGAGAGAGAGAGAAAGGTCAGACTGATAAAATCCACTCATCAGTCTGTTAGAAGCAGCTCTTGTCACGAAGGAGCAGAAACAATGAAACATGAGCTGATAAAATCAAACACTCTGGTCAGAATTTGACACAGTTCTGAATCCACATGTTTGACGTGTTTTAGTGATAAAGATAAAAACATGAGTTTTCTCTTCCTGCTGTAAAACCCAGTGAGTGAAGAGAGCTGCTTGTATTCATTTCATTCTGAAATAACTCTAAAGTCACGTATGAAACTTTCTGAGCTGAGCAAAACCCCCAAAGGTCCAACCAACATCCTGCCCCTTCCTCAAATGACTTTATAATGTTTGAAGCAGAAAACCTATTTGACCCCCCCCCACCCCCATCATTCACTTGTAGCATAAATATAAAATTTACCTACTGGGTGACTAAACCCTGTCCCTGTGTGGGAGGGAGTAACAACCACCTGAGCTCATTTAGAAATGTACTGCTGTTTAGGGACAAAACGTCTGCAGATAATCTGTAGTTCACATCAGTGTCATAACGTTCATTTCTACAGCTACTGTCTCATGCATCGCTCTCATTTTACTCTGCAGATACAGAAACACGATTCATTTCCTGGTTTCAGCTCCATGTTGACCCTCGACCTGATCCATTTCACTCCCAACACATCTGATGTCTGTCAGGTTGCATCCAGCTGTCAGCCCCCTCCCGTGAACACGCGTGTCCCTGTGGGCGGTTGGTGGGGAAAAGCCTCCATTGTGCCACGGCATTGTGGGAAACTTGTGCGGGTGCTGCAGCCTACACCCGATGAACAGATAAAAGAGCAGAAAATGAGTCGTTGGATTTGCCACCCACTTCTAATTTCCTGAACAATTATTTTTATTACTCGCCGCAGCTGACGGGTTGCGTTTCCTCTGTCAGCTGACGTCAGTGTGGCGCAGCATCAACTGCGCACTTTCACTTTCCTCCTGCGGGTCTCTGTGTCCCTCTTGTCCGGGTTCCAGCACATAGACGCTACTCTGCACCCTGATTACTACATGTTACTGCTGTATTCACTTTGTATGTGTTTCCCATTATTCGTAAGAACTTTGAGAGCTGCAGCAGAACCAGATTCAGGTAGTGTGGTTCTGCAGGTCTACCTGGAGACATGTCTCCTCTCCCCCATCACCTGTCCTCCAACCTCCAAGCTTCATTCTGATTTATTTACAAAGTGAGATGTTTTCATTACCAAGAAACTGAAAAGAACTTGACTAAACTGGATCATAGTTTTATTGAACTAACTAACTGAACTGGTTGGTGTATTGGACCTGGATCTGTTTGTCATGAATTTAACAAACTGTTTTTATGAATGAAAACTGGGCACTAATTTGTAAAAAACAACAACAACAACAAACAAAGAAGAAAAAACATTTGTTCCCAACTTTATTGATAAAATGCTACTATGTATTACAAAAAAAGGGCATATAGAGACTGCTGTACTAGCAAAGAGATTTTTACATTTCTGTTCTCCAGCTCATGAAGTCAGCAGCTTGCAGCTCTTCCTCTTTCTGTAAACAATCTTACAGAAAGCATTTTAAATTTATATATTGAAACACATGATCTTAATCTTAAAGCTCTGTTTCAAACATACAATTTAATAAGATATATAGATATATAGCTAAATATAGATATAATCATCAGTACAATGCATAAAGATTTATTTAAAAAAAACGTAATTAAATGATAAAAACAGGAATAAATTCTAAAGATGCTTTTAAAATGTTGTCATGATTAATTTAAAACCTTCTGGTTTCTTTTAGCAGTATATTTATCTCTTAACACAATGATGTTTCCTCTGGGACACTGAGACAATAACAAACCAGAAACTTCATAATGACAACACATTATGTTCATTTGCAATTTTCAGCCTCAACATGATCTTTCAAAGATCTCTAAAAAAGTAACTCCTTCTACTGACTGAAGTTCTGCTTCCTGAAAGCTCATGAATGTATGAAGTACTTCATGTGAACTTCATGTCCCGTTGCTCAGCTACGACCGTATGGATTCACTGAAACAGGCAGAACTGAAATATCTGCATTAATCAGAGCGGCTCAACAGATTACTGATAATCGACAAAACCAACATGGTACAATGCATCTTGAATAAACAATCTGAAAGCTACGTAACTAGAGTAATATATGTATTTATGTATGTACAGTATGTATGTATATGCATTTATTTGGAAGTTTTTTTTTCTGAAACATAAACGCTGTATTTTTAGTCATCAGTAAAGGTACGAGACTGCGAGCATCTTCAGTGACGCACCGATCAAACTAAAACTTTCATTTCCAAATCGCTTGTGTTCCACCGCCATCAGTCACTGAGTGAAAGGTCAGACAAACTGTGAGCAGGTCACCAGTTCACCAACAACCAGAAACAAGAAAGCATCATGAACAAAGACTCAAACCAAATGTTTTTGCTTTAAGGTAACAGTACAAACCACACTATTTCATCACCGAGTACATTCAGACGTGTGAGGAATTAACCACAAATATGCATACTCTGACAGAGAAGTGTCACAACAAACACAAAACATGGCACCTGTGTTCATTAATGATGAGATTACTTATATTAAGAAATGCAATTTAAAGCTCAGTTGTGTTTTGTGAATAAATCTTCTCCAAACAAACTGACTCCACAACCTTTCAACCTTCAGCCTTCCAAGAATCAAGTGGAACACTTCCTCGCTTTTCTTTGGACAGTAAAACAGGAACAACACCCTCAGCTGTTTTATTCAGAAAGCAGTAATCGTTGCAGTAAAGAGGAGGCGCGCTCTCATCAACAGGACTGCTTGGTAAACTAAACTCTGGGCTTTGGGTCAGAGCCTCACAGCTGCAACCAGAATCAGCTTGACTAAGCTCTAAGAAATCTTTGGGTGCAGAATGGAGAACATCTTCATGTGAAATATCAAAACCCCAGACGGAACAAGGGAGCTGAGTGTAAGGAGTGTCTCCTGGACAAACCATGGCCATGGGACTGGGACCCTCCTGCATCCCCGGTAAGCCGATGTAGGACGTTTGATTCTGCGGGAACGTCAGGTGTGACACTGAAGTGCAGAGGAGAGCCACGCCCTCTTGCGGATCCTTTGTGACGGGTTTGGGCACAACGGTCACAGCATCGGCCATGAAGTCCTTCTCAGTTTTATATGGCTGAGCAAGTTTACTGTGATGGGAGAGCCAGTCCTGCAAATTTAACAGAAGATATATGAAATGATGATGGAACAAGTTTAATAAACAATATGATATTAGAGCTTGAAGAATTCTTTTGTGTTTTAGGAATCCTTAATCACACATTTAAACAAAAGGTTACAGTATTTTACAGTTAACTGAGTTTCACATTTGTCGCTCCCTGGCTGAACGTGGCATCACGCCATTGTCCCCAGGTAGTGTGATGTATGTGAAAAATACATCTGTTTATCAAATTAAAGCATTTTATGTTTATAGTTGTGTGGAATTAAAATAGTAAGTATCTTACCTGCAGCAGACAACAGTCAGCTCAAACTTTATTTAAAACTTTTTAACACTTTGTGACTTTTACTTTAAAGTTGATCTAAACATCTGCTAGTCGTTCCTTCTCCAACCAGCAGCTCTTCCTTTTCTACATGTTTCATGTTTTTACATGTTTGTTTCATTTTTGGAAGTGCAGCTTTATAAATTTCAGGAAATTGGAAGTGAACACATCTGAACCTGAACCTACTTGTTTTACCAGAGTACGACAGAGAGGAAGAAATGGAGGAAAAGAAACAAACTCCTCACCTGGAGATTTCCTTCATGTTTCTGAAACAACGGCTGAAAGAACGGAGCTGGATTTGGAGTGTGGGACAAGGTTTTTATCTTCATTCTGTCACAGAAGATCATGAAATATTCAGGTAAATCCTCTTTACATGTCATTTCAGAGAAGGAACAGAAGAGTTACCTTGCAGCAGGACTGTAGAAAACAACCAGAAGGAGTCCAGCGAACATACACACAGGGGCCAGATATTTGAGCAGAATGATCAATATATCACTTTGTTGTAGGATGAGTTCTGAAAATACAGAATCAGTGAGTCACACTTCAGAAATATAAAGAGGGGGTTGATGTCACTGAGTTATCTGCCCTGTTCTTTGAAAGCAGTGAGGAAACATCTGATAGGCTGCCACTCATTCATACCACTAGTGATGTACTCATTTGTAATACCACAGTCTAAAGTATTTTTCTGAAAAAAAAGTTACTATCTGCACAGCAAAACAACAAAATGAGACTTCTAAGTAAGAACAACTTTCAACACCCCCTGAAATGCTGAAACAATCTGCTTCTGACTCACATGACCAACAGGTACAATCTCTTTATGTATTTATGAAAAAATGCCAGTTTACCTTGTTCTCCTGTGTTTTGCCAGCATGTGGGTTTACTCCATTCACTCCATGTTCCAGAATAAGTCTTACTATTAGGTATAAATCTGGCTTTAATACAGTAGTTAGCATCCTTTTTTAGAAGAGATCTTTGATCTATTATATGAAAAGTTTTAGTTGAATCAAGGAAGAAAGTCTGGGGAGAGAAACAAAGAGTTTCTGTTGGATCATTCATGAGTTCAGATTACACAGCTCTGATGAATGAATCTTACTTTGTTCTGACTGCCATGAGAATCTTGAAGTAACACGTCAAACTTGAGCTTATCTTTAAGGTATTTGTGGTTTTTATATCGCTCACTTTTACAGGTAATGTTGACCCTCTCAGGTGTATGTTGGAGCACAACTTCAGGGGGCGGACTCAATTTAACTGTTTATGAAAACATTAAAATGCAGTTATATTTATATTTTACAGAATCTCCAACAAAGACTGAGCAAACATGTTATTTAATGTTATATTTTTAATAAAGTTTATGAATGCAAAAAAAAAAAATCACAAACATTAAGACATGAGCAACACAATTAGTTCCAGGTAGAATTTATTCAGACTTACTGTTTTTAGATGGATTAAATTTCATTATCAAATCTTGGCAAGTGGAATTATAACAAAGTTCAATGTTATAACGATCAAATTCTCCAAAATATTTCCCATTTGTCAGTTTGTAGTCACCGTGGTAACTGTGTCCCATCCCCACGAGTGGACATGAGACGATTGGTCTAAAAGATAAACTAACAATAACAAAACAACAATTTAATAAATCTGAGGTTATTTAATAATACTCTTACTCATTTAAGTATCCGTATTATGTTGTATAAAGTGAAAATACCTTTTGAACTTCAGCTTGTAGTTTTTTGACTTGAACCCGAGATCATCGCTGATGTTCAAGGCACAGTTGATTTTAGAGTCATAGTCGCTCACACATGAGATGTTTTCAACTAAACAAGAAAAAGATGGAGAACACATCACAACAAAAACACTTATAGGAATAATAAAGAGTGCAGCAGAACAGAAATTGTGTTTTTTGAAACTTTCTATGTTTCTAATATCTGATAAACTTTTTCTATTTATTTTGACACCGCTGATTGAAATGGGACATCTGGGATTATGTTTTGAGGAAATTGACAACACTCAGATACTTCTAAGCGCATTTAGAAAAAGTTCAATATTCAGATTTAAAGCAAGTTTCTTTTAAAGCAAGTAAAGTTCTTTGTAAAGGTGTCTGAGTAAAGGTAGATGAATTAAATCAAAACTAAAATGTTACTAAAATGTCAAAGGAACAAGAAGATAATTAGCATGTGATTTAAAAGTGAGATAACATGAGTAATGAGTTGTGCGACATTTCAGCTGTCACAAATTTCCCATGAACCCTCCTGATGTGGTTGATGACTGGAATGTTTGACATTAAAACAATCTGATCAATAAATCATATGAAGAAGCAAACAGTGACACAGTACGAGTCCCACGTGCTGAGACATTCCATCAGCCTCCCTCTTAAAGGAACATGTTTGTGGTACCTGTGAAGCTGCTGCTCACTGCGATGATGTTGGAGCACCAGAGAACAAACAGGAGCCGCCCTCTCTTCATGACCTCTGGATAACAAGCATCCATCTGGGAACATTAACAAGATCTCATCTTAGTGTCACCTTGTATGATACATAACAAAAATAACATTACAGTAAATATTAATGAAAGAACATTACAGAATCTTATTTTCTGATCAAAGATTTCTGGAGTTTACAACATGTGTAAAATGTATAAAATTAAATTCTAAATGAATTTAAATGATATTAAATCATCATTTGTTACAGGTTGTGTGATCTGATGTGAATGGAAAGGATTTTACCTCAGAGCTGCGGTGCTGTTGATGTCTCAGCGCTTGAATGAGAAGTCTTACCGAGGTTAAATCTATCAATTCTTACATCACAGGAAGTGATGCTTTGTTCACCCTTTTGATTTGGTTTTTAAGTGTGAAGTGCTGAACTTTTTTCCTCTTTGAAAAGCTCCGCTCTCCTCTGATATTTAAAGATTTTTGGTTTAATTTACAGAACCATCATATTTAGGATTTAGGTGAAAAACATTATTTAAATCATCAAAACTGTCAAACTTTTTTCTTTTCCAGGATGGAAATTCTGTGTTTCTGTGTGTATTCTGTGTAAAACATCTTTCCAGATTTTCTCTTTTACATAAACATGTATGTGGCAGTGAAATCACTTCAACTGCAGCAACCCAAAATCTGTCATTTCACTTCATTTTATTTGTTAATTTAAATATATTAACTTACATCATGCCAAACAAACCCCACATTCTAAAAAAAGGGGTTTTAATTTTTCCCCAAACACAATAACCTTAAAAACATCCATCAATTTAGTGTTTCAAAACTTTTTTGTTTCATTTTTTTCTGCATACACATCTTAAGAATCCCTTTTCATAATGTCAGATTTAGACTTTTATCCACATTTTGACTTGTATCAGACTGCGCTGCAGGATCAGATGGTGTTCAGATGAAAATTAAATAAAAGAAATTAATAAAAAAATAATTAAAACTTAAAAATGGTTTTGTGGTAAAACATGAAGTATCTTAACTTCATTAAATTTACATTTTTGGAGGGGAATGCATGCAAGTGAAATCCTAAATCTCACAGAATTTAAAACTCTGTGTCGTTTAAATTTCTCTATTTGCTTTTTTATTTTTATAACTTATGTTCCAATCTAAAAGCCAAAGAGAAATTCTGCTTAATAAATAAAATAAGTGTCAACTTTTTTCTTTCTAAGCAAATTCAACATTTTTTTTTGTTTTTCTCTTTTACAAATCAGTAACTTTTTGCATTCTGAATGAATTAAAGTGGCAGAAACGTGTCAGCTGATTGATTAAAGTAGCTACAGACTCTGGCTGAATTTCACAACATGTTCAAGTTCATTTGTTTGACACTGTGTAAAATCACAAGCAGGAGGAGATTCAGGGAAACTGACAGGGATCAGATAACAAAATAATCTGCATTTACAGCAAATTTATGTTTACTCTTTTTGTCTTCTGGTTAACCCAAAGCTGCAAACTCTTGATGCATGTGAAAGGAAAAATCTGCTGATGAACCACAGAAAAACTGATAGAAGTCAAACTGAAGGCTCCTGTCTGCAGGATTCACTGTGACACTATATGTCATTTGGTTAAATATGCATAAAATCAGAATAATGTGGAAACTATAGATGTAAGCAGTAAAACTGGTCCAACTCATGACTAAATCAGAAAAGTAAGTGAACCCCTCCAACTCAGTACAGATAATTCATCCTCATGCATCAAAAGCTGGTCTTTTGTGTTATAATAATTATAAAGATGTTAATTCTATCAAGATGCTGATGCTTTACACACGCAGCATCACGCAGAAACTAAATAAAAATGTTCTATAAAAATAGACATGTCACAAATTTGAACCCAAGTTTGAACTATTTTAGTCTTGTGCTTCATGGTTCTACCATCAGCTGTTAATTAAACCAGATTGAGTTAAATGTTTGTTCTAACGCTTGTGGACGAGCCACAGCTGCTCTAGTGATAAACATCCTGACTATAAACACTACAGGGACTTTACAGTTGGATGCTACGCTGGAATTAGCTGATCCATTAAGAAAGAGTTAGACTGATACATATTGAGAACATTCGTTAGCATAGAGAGAGAACATTTGTCAGAATGACTGATGGAAGTGAAAGTTTAAACTTCTTCTTTCTCTCTCTTCACTTTGCTCCTGCTCTGCATCCACATGTTCTTCTTTGAGTTCATCAGGGATCCAGAGTTTCAATTTGAGGATTATTTCAGCCTTAAAAATGTCAGTTAGCTGCTCTTCCTTGTAAACAAGTCTCTTGTTGCCATGGTTACGCATCATAACAAGTGACAAGAAAGTGACAAATCAAGCAAAGAACTCACACAGCACCCAAATCAGAAGAAAAGTATTTAGAAAATATTTCCAGACGAATAAAACTAGCAAGAAATACTCAAAAGGAACAAAAAAATGCTAGTAAATACTAGCTAAGTCACAGAGCTACTCCAACAAGATGCCACCAGTTGTAGCGCTATTCCAGAAAGAATGTGTCACATGTCTCTGTCTTCAGCTCTGATGCTCAAGGACCAAAGTATGTTCAGTTTTTTTGTAATAAGTCTTCTCTTTTAATTGTTGACCTATAATTTTTATATTTTTCATGACTGTTATGATGGAAAGTTTCTCTTTCCTCTCTGGCTCTGACTTCATATCAACATCCTGCAACTCCTTGTAAAATGTTCAAACTTTGACTTCAAATGTTTTATTCCTAACTGGCTTTATTTCTACCTTTAAGGTCAATCTTTTTCTATTTATCAGCTAAAGCCAACATTATGATACTCCACAAAGATCTGTTCTTATTATCAGGGGTGCACATAAGTGGTCCGCAGGTCCGCACACACTGTCAAAATATAAAATGCACCAGATGAAAAGTTGCAACACGCGTTTGCGTACTTAACATTGGTTTGGCTGAGCTGCGTGAATTTTTAGGTTAATCAGAGGCGGTTCATTGTCAAATAAATGAAGAATCCCGTTGACTTCTTTTGTTTGACTGATATGTTTCTCAGCCAGAGCGCCGAAGTTCCAGCTGATCAGCTGATGCTGCGTCTCTCTCTGTCTCTGTGTATCAGTTTGTCAGTGTGACGGATTTTCAGTCAGTCAGATCAGTGCAGCTGACTGCAGGATTCTGCATCGCGTCAAAACTGAAAAAATTCACTGAATAAGACAAATAGACCATCGTGGCACAGACGTGTATAACTACCTTTTTGTGCTATAAAATACAGAAAACCACCTGTTTTAATCAACAGTATCAGCGTATTTGTCTGTGATCCGCGCCATTTTGAATGCACGCAAAGCACTATGGGATATGCAGTCAATGCCCCATAACTGTCCAGTGTATCTTTTTATCTGACTGCATCACATTACAAACATCCTCATCATTTCAAAACAAAAAACAGTTACAGTAAATGACAGAAGCTCCAACAGCTGACTAATAAATTTCAACACCAAACTGTTAAATGTAGATTAAAGTGAACAATCAAACCTGTAAACAATCCAACCTGAACTCTGAAGGTTTTTTACCAGTATTTTTATATTTTACTGGTTTCTCTTGATTTTTTCAACAATTAAAGGATTTTTATTGAAACAAATATAGAGCCAGGTAAAGTAAACAGACTGAATTTGAAGCTTGATGAAACCAAAAACAAAGCAGAGGAGCTCAGAAGAGACACAGCGAGACACATTTAAAAATGTGAGGACCAAGCAACAACCCTAGGTTCTCTTCTGAGAACCAGGACAAAAATATTATGTGCACCCCTGATTATTACTGTTTAGTTTGATTCATGTATTTACTCCCACTCAGATTCGTCATCACACATCATAATGTTCCAGTACCAACAACATGGTTTTATGTTTCTAGTTCATCCAACATCTTCAAACCTGTAAATGATCTTTTATCTATCCAGATATTTCTTTAAGTTGAGTAAATCACCATGTTTATTCTGACTTGGTTCGCTGCTCTGATGCAGTTTGTTCTCCAGTCTGATCACATTTATCTGTTGTTCAAAGCTTCCTGCAGTTAGAGAAATCAGAGACATTATTCTGGACACTTTCTCATCTCTCTTGGACCCCACAGTCTCTTGATCCTTGATGATCTGGCTCTCTGTCATCATCAATCAAACCAGTTAGTCTTCTTTTCCCACACAGCTCCATGGTTTAGACCCACTCTAGATCAAAGGACACAGCTGGAATGTCTCTTTAGGAAAACTGGTCTCACAAAAAAATGTACAATAATCAGATTTTTTAAACAAAAATTGCATTGTATCCACCAAATTCACGATCTATTATAGATAATCTGTAATGATTGTAAGTCCTTCTTTTCTCTGCTTGCAGCATCATTAGATCACTGGACACATGTCCTCCTTTTTATGTCCTCTGATGTCTCTGCATGGTACTTCTTTACTATAAAAATGTCTGATATTTACTGAGAGAGGTATCTGTAAAGCAGACCCCCCCCCTGCTCCCCTTTCTATCCTCCACTCACCCACTTTCTACCTTCACTCTTCCTTCCATTACTGACGTGTTTTCTCCCGTTCAGTCAAAGTCTAATTGGAAATAGAACATATTGATTGTCTGTAATAATCAGATTTCTGTAGTAAAATGTGTCTGTGGCAGTAATGAGCAGATCAAACTGATTTATGTGTTAATTCATGGTTCTTCAGGCTTTTTGAAAGTTTTTCAGATTTTGGCTGATCTTCATCAATTTTCCGTTCATTTTTTGTAATTGACCATTTAACTCCATCATAAAACAAGTTGGATGAACTAGTGTTGAGTTTATACTAACAACATATCAAAACGCTCATTTTAAAGCGTATCCTTGCTAAGCTAGCTGTTAGGAACCACCTTACTGATGAGAAAGTATATTTTCATGCTTTTCACTTAGCTTTGGTAGCTTTTGAACCAACTGCACAGAAAGGATGAATGGTTAGAGTGGTTACAGAAAAATTTGCAAGTGCAGGGAAACAAACATTATCAGACATCTTGATAAGGGAACCTACATGCTGGTGCTACAGTTTAAGAAGGCATTACCATGACAACTGATGTTATTTACGTCAATGCTAAAACATCAAAGCATGTTTTATCTGCTGTCTTAACTGTTCCAGGGAAGTGATTCAACCTTCTCAGTGCTTTATTATAATTAATTTCATTTGTCAGTATCATAAACAAATCCAATAAATTAGCAGAAAAACAGAATGTTTGAAAAAACACGGAAAATTATGTACATAGTGCTAAAACATTTCAAAGCAACTGCATGCTGAACAAAAACAACTGGACTCTCTTCTTTCAAATATATATAGTCATCAATAAAGTCTTAATTTGTGCTCTACATGCAACAAACTGTAGTTATAAGAGTAAACTGGAAGCTACAGTTCCTGCATCTCATGGAGTTCATCGTTCACATTGTTGGGATCTTCCTGAATTGTGCTGCAAATCATCCACTGCTTGACATAGTTTGAGTTTTTCTGCTCATGAAATGAGTCTATCTGCTTGACTCGGTTTGAGTCTGAGGCTCCAGGGCTGCTGCACTCGCCGTAGCCACTGTCAATGGTGTCCAAGTCAACACGAGGATATCCGTCCTCTGAATGCTCATTTGACACAAACGAGTCCAGCGACACCCTCTCTGCTTCAATTAACTGGTTATTTGCCTCAAAGTTGAGGTTCTCTAATAATAAGTCATTGGCCATTTGGTTTTCTCGCTGTAGTGATATTCCACTTTGCCTGTTCCTCCTGGACACAGATAAAGCCTCCAAATTATAGCCAGCATGTTCTCTGTTAGCTTCCCCAAATGATCCAAAACTTTCTCCATCTTGGTAACTTTTAAACGAGCTCTGGGACGTGACTTCCTCCTCAAACTCCTCTCCAGACAGCATCACGGTGTGGATGGAGATGTGTCCTGTGGAGTGGACGGTGCTGTGGGAGCTGCTGCCGTCCTGGAGAAGGTTGTTAGGAGCCTGCAGCATGTGGAGGAACTGGCCACCTTCTCTCATCTCGTCCTTGCTGTAGCTTTGCTTCTCAACATTCCAGTGGAGGATATTCTGCTTCTCACTCATCAGATTTGTGTTAATAATGAGATGATCGTACTCATTAAACGCAGGCTTCACCCACTCCTGCAACACGAGAACAGAAACATGAACTGAGACAAATATTAACTTAATACAGGTTTCCATCAAACATTGAACTTGTCTGGAGTTTTTTGATGTATTGTTTATATTTGCTAACAACGTAAAGATGAATAAACCTACTTAACAAAAGTTTATTCATTTTATGCTGTTTTTTATTGCTACTAGTTTTCCTGCTCTGAAATACAACAAATAGCTACATTATTTAAAGTTTAAATTACATCTATTTTTGAATACATTAAATAGTTAAAAGTTTGTAAATTAGTTGCAGATACTGTTTTCATGTAGTTTATACTGAACTGAAGGCACGAGACATTCACAACAGAAAATTGAATGTTTCATGATAATGAATCACTTATGAATAACAGCATTTTTTAAAAACATGTAAGACTTTGATGCTCAGGCATCAAGGCATCTTCCACAATGAAGCATGTTGTTAAA
>SSNP01000010.1:6852860-6892860 GCA_006937955.1 Pachypanchax playfairii | reverse complement strand
GCTTGTATTCAAAGGGTTAGAACACCTTTAATAAAATAATTAAATAATTAAACACCAGACATGTTTTGTGACGTACAACTCTGATTTTGTTTGATGCCTAAATAAAACATGTCTGTCATGTCTCTAGCATCATGTTTCATGGGTCAAACTGGGTTCTGATACATTTTCAGCGCTCTCTAAAACTTCCAGAAAGTCTGTCGTCAAGTTCACGAGACTCCTGGTTTTAATACACCTGATTCATTTGGATCAAGTACGTTAAAACAGAGAAAGGTGTGAAACAGGAACCCTGCAGTGGGTCTTGAAACACTGCTGAGGTCATGAGATGATCTCCAGAAGTCAAATAAAAGTGAATAAAATAATATTATATAATCTAACAGTTAATAATAACAACTTACTGAGTAACTGACAGACTCTGTTTGTTCTTAGAACTCATAAGATAAAAGCTTTACTGAGCTGTAAGACTAAACGAGTGATAAGCGCGTGTTGCATCATCAACAATCACTTCCTTGAAACTATGAGGACTTAAAAAGCAGGTTGTTCTCTGCTCTCTAACGCTCTGCATGGCTTCCTATGACAGCTAGAAATTTTTGTGCGAAGAGCTGCGGCTCTTAAAGCACTGCGGTGGTTTCATGTGGGAGGTGATGCCAGGAAAGTGTCGACTGATGCAACGAGACGCTTTGCTAATCGTTTACTGGAAGTCAACATCATGCTGACCTGTGACCTTCAATCCATCTTTTCAAATTACTTGTTGGTTTACTCTCTGAGGATTCGATTATAGTAATTTGCTGAGTCTCGACTTGTTTCAGTGTCTGAAAGTACTTACGGTCTTTGTAAGTATCCCAACAACAAGAGAGCGAGGATGAGAACGATGGGCATCGAAACATACAACCAAAGGAAATTAATTCCTGAAAAAGATGCAAACAAACAAACAACATGGTCATGATGTTGCACTAACTGTACACTTTAAAAAATGCAAACACACACACTCATTTGATGCTTTAAAAATTGTATCAAAATACATTATATACAGTTCTCTAAATCATTCAGTTCAGGCGTTCCAATCGCTTCGTGGTGACTGGTGGATAAAATCAAAAGGACAGGAATGGGTCGCTCTCAGTGAATTCCTGACCGTGACATGATGCACATCTCCAATAAGTATGTTCATGAAATTTCCTCACTGCTAAATATTCCAAAGTCAGATGTTAGTGGAAGCTGCTGGGAACAACAGCAGCTCAGCCATGAATTAATAATCCATATAAACTGACAGAGCTGGTCAGAACATGCCAGGGAGCGCACAGTGAACAGAAGCTTCCTGCAGAATCAACAAAACAAAAAACTACATAAGAACTTCAGATTAGCTGAAGAACTTGGAATGTGTGCAGCTGCATCCAAGTATCACATCACTAAGAGCAAAGCTTCAGATGAAGTGTTGTAAAGCACTTTGCTGCTGGACTCCAGAACGATGGAAACAACCTCTCTGGAATGATGAATCACTGCTTTACTTCTGGCAACTTGATGGAAGAGTCTCAGTTTGGTGTTTGCCATGAAAACCAGACTTCATGAGTGTGAAGTTGATGGTGGAGGGGGGCTTGTGGTGGGGTGGTGTTTTACTGGGTTAGGCTCCGCCCCTTAATTCCAGTTAAATTAATCCTTAATGTTTCAGCATACGAAGAGATTTTGGACAATTTCATGCTCCACCTTTGTGGGAAGAGTTTGGTGATGTTCACTTATTGTTCCAACTTTGCACTGTAAACGCACTGTAAACACACTATAAACACATGCAAACACATTCAAACACACTGTAAACACATTCAAACACACTGTAAACACACTATAAACACATGCAAACACATTCAAACACACTGTAAACACATTAAACACACTGTAAACACACTGTAAACACATTCAAACACACTGTAAACACATTCAGACACACTGTAAACACACTGTAAACACATTCAGACACACTGTAAACACACTGTAAACACATTCAAACACACTGTAAACACACTGTAAACACACTGTAAACACATTCAAACACACTGTAAACACACTGTAAACACACTGTAAACACACTGTAAACACATTCAAACACACTGTAAACACACTGTAAACACACTGTAAACACATTCAAACACACTGTAAACACACTGTAAACACACTGTAAACACATTCAAACACACTGTAAACACATTCAGACACACTGTAAACATACTGTGAACACACTGTAAACGCATTCAAACACACTGTAAACACATTCAAACACACTGTAAACACATTCAAACACACTGTAAACACATTCAGACACACTGTAAACATACTGTGAACACACTGTACACACATTCAAACACACTGTACACACATTAAACACTGTAAACACATTCAAACACACTGTACACACATTAAACACACTGTAAACACATTCAAACACACTGTAAACATACTGTAAACACATTCAAACACACTGTAAACACATTCAAACACACTGTAAACACACTGTAAACACATTCAGACACACTGTAAACACACTGTAAACACATTCAAACACACTGTAAACACACTGTAAACACACTGTAAACACATTCAAACACACTGTAAACACACTGTAAACACACTGTAAACACATTCAAACACACTGTAAACACATTCAGACACACTGTAAACATACTGTGAACACACTGTAAACGCATTCAAACACACTGTAAACACATTCAAACACACTGTAAACACATTCAAACACACTGTAAACACACTGTACACACATTCAAACACACTGTACACACATTAAACACTGTAAACACATTCAAACACACTGTACACACATTAAACACACTGTAAACACATTCAAACACACTGTTAACATACTGTAAACACACTGTACACACATTAAACACTGTAAACACATTCAAACACACTGTAAACACATTCAAACACACTGTTAACATACTGTAAACACACTGTACACACATGCAAACACACTGTAAACACATTCAGACACACTGTAAACATACTGTGAACACACTGTAAACACATTCAAACACACTGTAAACACATTCAAACACACTGTTAACATACTGTAAACACACTGTACACACATTAAACACTGTAAACACATTCAAACACACTGTACACACTTTAAACACACTGTAAACACATTCAAACACACTGTAAACACATTCAAACACACTGTAAACACATTCAAACACACTGTTAACATACTGTAAACACACTGTACACACATTAAACACTGTAAACACATTCAAACACACTGTAAACACATTCAAACACACTGTTAACATACTGTAAACACACTGTACACACATTAAACACTGTAAACACATTCAAACACACTGTAAACACATTCAAACACACTGTAAACACATTCAAACACACTGTAAACACATTCAGACACACTGTAAACACACTGTAAACACATTCAAACACACTGTAAACACACTGTAAACACACTGTAAACACATTCAAACACACTGTTAACATACTGTAAACACACTGTACACACATTAAACACTGTAAACACATTCAAACACACTGTAAACACATTCAAACACACTGTTAACATACTGTAAACACACTGTAAACACATTCAAACACACTGTAAACACACTGTAAACACACTGTAAACACATTCAAACACACTGTAAACACATTCAAACACACTGTAAACACATTCAGACACACTGTAAACACACTGTAAACACATTCAAACACACTGTAAACACACTGTAAACACATTCAAACACACTGTAAACACACTGTAAACACACTGTAAACACATTCAAACACACTGTAAACACACTGTAAACACACTGTAAACACATTCAAACACACTGTAAACACATTCAAACACACTGTAAACATACTGTGAACACACTGTAAACGCATTCAAACACACTGTAAACACATTCAAAACACTGTAAACACATTCAAACACACTGTAAACACATTCAAACACACTGTTAACATACTGTAAACACACTGTACACACATTCAAACACACTATAAACACACTGTAAACACACTGTAAACACATTCAAACACACTGTAAACACACTGTAAACACATTCAAACACACTGTACACACATTCAAACACACTGTACACACATTAAACACTGTAAACACATTCAAACACACTGTAAACACATTCAAACACACTGTTAACATACTGTAAACACACTGTACACACATTAAACACTGTAAACACATTCAAACACACTGTAAACACACTGTAAACACATTCAAACACACTGTAAACACACTGTAAACACACTGTAAACACATTCAAACACACTGTAAACACACTGTAAACACACTGTAAACACATTCAAACACACTGTAAACACACTGTAAACACATTCAAACACACTGTAAACACATTCAAACACACTGTAAACACATTCAAACACACTGTAAACACACTGTAAACACATTCAAACACACTGTAAACACACTGTAAACACACTGTAAACACATTCAAACACACTGTAAACACACTGTAAACACACTGTAAACACATTCAAACACACTGTAAACACACTGTAAACACATTCAAACACACTGTACACACATTAAACACTGTAAACACATTCAAACACACTGTAAACACATTCAAACACACTGTTAACATACTGTAAACACACTGTACACACATTAAACACTGTAAACACATTCAAACACACTGAAACATACTGTAAACATACTGTAAACAGACTGTAAACACACACAAACACTGTAAACATACTGTAAACACATTCAAACACACTGTAAACACACTGTAAACACACTGTAAACACATTCAAACACACTGTAAACACACTGTAAACACATTCAAACACACTGTAAACACATTCAAACACACTGTAAACACATTCAAACACACTGTAAACACATTCAGACACACTGTAAAACACTGTAAACACATTCAAACACACTGTAAACACATTCAAACACACTGTTAACATACTGTAAACACACTGTACACACATTCAAACACACTGTAAACACACTGTAAACACACTGTAAACACATTCAAACACACTGTAAACACACTGTAAACACACTGTAAACACATTCAAACACACTGTAAACACATTCAAACACACTGTAAACACATTCAGACACACTGTAAACACACTGTAAACACACTGTAAACACATTCAAACACACTGTAAACACACTGTAAACACATTCAAACACACTGTAAACACACTGTAAACACATTCAAACACACTGTAAACACATTCAAACACACTGTAAACACATTCAGACACACTGTAAACACACTGTAAACACATTCAAACACACTGTAAACACCTGTAAACACACTGTAAACACACTGTAAACACATTCAAACACACTGTAAACACACTGTAAACACACTGTACACACATTAAACACTGTAAACACATTCAAACACACTGTAAACACATTCAAACACACTGTTAACATACTGTAAACACACTGTACACACACTTTAAACACATTCAAACACACTGTAAACACACTGTAAACACACTGTAAACACATTCAAACACACTGTAAACACACTGTAAACACATTCAAACACACTGTAAACACATTCAGACACACTGTAAACACACTGTAAACACATTCAAACACACTGTAAACACACTGTAAACACACTGTAAACACATTCAAACACACTGTAAACACACTGTAAACACACTGTAAACACACTGTAAACACATTCAAACACACTGTAAACACACTGTAAACACACTGTAAACACATTCAAACACACTGTAAACACACTGTAAACACATTCAAACACACTGTAAACACATTCAGACACACTGTAAACACACTGTAAACACATTCAAACACACTGTAAACACACTGTAAACACCCTGTAAACACATTCAAACACACTTAAACACACTGTAAACACACTGTAAACACATTCAAACACACTGTAAACACATCAAACACACTGTAAACACATTCAAACACACTGTTAACATACTGTAAACACACTGTACACACATTAAACACTGTAAACACATTCAGACACACTGTAAACACACTGTAAACACATTCAAACACACTGTAAACACACTGTAAACACATTCAAACACACTGTAAACACACTGTAAACACACTGTAAACACACTGTAAACACATTCAAACACACTGTAAACACACTGTAAACACACTGTAAACACATTCAAACACACTGTAAACACATTCAAACACACTGTAAACACATTCAAACACACTGCAAACACACTGTAAACACACTGTAAACACATTCAAACACACTGTAAACACACTGTAAACACACTGTAAACACATTCAAACACACTGTAAACACACTGTAAACACACTGTAAACACACTGTAAACACATTCAAACACACTGTAAACACACTGTAAACACACTGTAAACACATTCAAACACACTGTAAACACACTGTAAACACATTCAAACACACTGTAAACACATTCAAACACACTGTAAACACATTCAGACACACTGTAAACACACTGTAAACACATTCAAACACACTGTAAACACATTCAGACACACTGTAAACACACTGTAAACACATTCAAACACACTGTAAACACACTGTAAACACATTCAAACACACTGTAAACACACTGTAAACACACTGTAAACACATTCAAACACACTGTAAACACATTCAAACACACTGTAAACACATTCAGACACACTGTAAACATACTGTGAACACACTGTAAACGCATTCAAACACACTGTAAACACACTGTAAACACACTGTAAACACATTCAAACACACTGTAAACACATTCAGACACACTGTAAACATACTGTGAACACACTGTAAACGCATTCAAACACACTGTAAACACATTCAAACACACTGTAAACACATTCAAACACACTGTAAACACATTCAAACACACTGTTAACATACTGTAAACACACTGTACACACATTAAACACTGTAAACACATTCAAACACACTGTAAACACATTCAAACACACTGTTAACATACTGTAAACACACTGTACACACATTAAACACTGTAAACACATTCAAACACACTGTAAACACATTCAAACACACTGTTAACATACTGTAAACACACTGTACACACATTAAACACTGTAAACACATTCAAACACACTGTAAACACATTCAAACACACTGTACATACATTAAACACTGTAAACACATTCAAACACACTGTACACACATTAAACACACTGTAAACACATTCAAACACACTGTTAACATACTGTAAACACACTGTACACACATTAAACACTGTAAACACATTCAAACACACTGTAAACACATTCAAACACACTGTTAACATACTGTAAACACACTGTACACACATTAAACACTGTAAACACATTCAAACACACTGTAAACACATTCAAACACACTGTTAACATACTGTAAACACACTGTACACACATTAAACACTGTAAACACATTCAAACACACTGTAAACACATTCAAACACACTGTTAACATACTGTAAACACACTGTACACACATTAAACACTGTAAACACATTCAAACACACTGAAACATACTGTAAACATACTGTAAACAGACTGTAAACACACACAAACACTGTAAACATACTGTAAACACACTGTAAATGCATTCAAACACACTGCAAACACACTTAACACTCCTCCTTTACCATCTTTTGGGATCCTGCATTCGACACTAGAACTCCATTCACTCCACGGGCCCTTAAGATAATATTCGGGCCTTATTTTGGCCTGTACGTCAATGATATAGACGATATCTGGCTGCAGACTTTTGTGTTCTATCAGAATGTAATCTTTGTCCACTGGAAACACTAGATTCTGTTTGGAACAAACATAAAAAAACAACAACATGAGTATTTTTTACATACTGACTTTAATTTCCTCTTTTTTTGACCACACATTACCTTTAATGAGTCTGCAGCTGTTCTTATGCGGACCCTGTATGTGAGAGGAAAGTCCGAGTTGTTTGTACACCAGGTAAGGTTGCAAGATTCATCTGTGTTGGTTACTCTCACATTAACAGGAGCGTCGGGTTTCACTATGAAAATAAAATCCCAGGGGATCATTAAAAAAGTAAAGTAGAAAACATGGTTATGCAACTGAAAAGTTTTTTCTGTCTGTTTTGACGCTGATGCAAATGAGTGGCTGTTTGTGAGATTATGTCAGAAAGATTTCTCCTGTCTTTGACCTTTTAAAAAATACAGTGACATAAATAAAATGTATAGTTTTACAGAGAGTTTTCTGACCTAAACACTCTTTTCTGGGACCATTTTTCCTGTCTATGCCATCAATTCAGCAGAAATGAGTTGTTACTTGATCCTACCCACAGCATCCAGACCCCAGGTGAATGACTCAGGGGCACCAACAATCTCTTCACTGCCAAGATGGTTGATTTTGGCTGTACAGTTCGTCCCAACGGTGGTAACTTTATCAAGCTCCGCCTCAAGGATTGTGCACCAGGATTTAGGTGGTTCAATAATACAGTTGCCTGCAACCTCATCGATTCCATCACTATAAAAGAAAAAAAAAACTTCAGTTCTCAGAAAGTTCCAGAGCAAATGCTTCTGAGGAAACAAATATATTAATTTTTTGTTTAGAAAAAAGTTTTGATGCTTCTTTAGTTGAAAAGCACATCCCAGGTCATTTAATAAGATGAATTATTTCAGGTTCAAAGGTCACACAATCCATCACACCGAACCTTTAACGATTTAAGGATGAAGAATAACACTCAAAAAACTTTAAATTATATTTTAAACATAAATCTCAGCATCACATTTTTCAGAAAGGCCTCACTGATACGGTAATTTTGAGTTCAAATTAAAAACCCTGGATTCCTTTATAAGCAGAAAATGAAAACAATTGCATTTTTGCCGATTGAAAAATAAAGTATTGTTTAAAATATAGATGTAGAAATTAAATTTCTTTAAGCGAGACTGTGCACCATGTTTTGTGCTGCTTGTACGTGGGCCGGAGGAATTCTCACAAAGGACGAGATCTGAGATTTTGAGGGAAGCTGTTTTAAATTATGGTCGAGCACGAGGTTTTGTTTAATTCTAACAAAACTTTGTGAACTGTAATGTGTGAAATGGGAGACTGAGGTGTGAACAATGAGTAAAAAAAAAAGCAACAAATTAAAAACATGAATTTCGGTTTCTGACCCACAAAACAACAAACGCTTTAAGTTTTTAAAAGTTGTTAAAATTACAAATATTGACACATATTTTAAAAGTTTTTAACTTCTCTTTTAATCTTGTAAAAATACTGCAAAATGAACAAAAATAAAATTAAATTTGACTCATGGCTCGTCTCACGACCCCACTGTTTGGGGTAAGTGGGTCTCCGCGACCCCAGCTGAGGGAGCCACAGAATCAGAAACCAGTTTTATCACAGTTGTTTTAAATGTTCACTGCTGCAGGCGCGAGGAACGTGTTGATGGGAAAGTTTTAAGGCATTAAAGCAACAGCGTGAGAACTGGGGACTCGAGTCGCATCTATGTCACTCCAGTAAAGACTTGAGATCCGAACTCGGAAAAAGTGACTTGTGAACATGTCAGTTCATGACTCACACTCAAGTAAATGTTCTGAAAGTTTTATTGCTCTTGTTACAAGATGTCTCGCTTTCTGATCTCCTCTGGTGAATCCTGTGAATGTTTTCTTCAACTTTTCAAATGTGAAACAGCCTTTGAGCCAAATCTCATTAAATACCAAGAGTTTTCCTTTTTACCATTAATTTAATCCATGTTTATATGTTAACAAGATGCAAAGAGTGACCATCAACAAGCAAGTGACATTAAAAGATTAAGTTTATCAACTTCCGTGACATTTTACCTGCATATGATGTTGAGAAGGACAGGAAGTGTTGGCACAGCGCCAGAACAGGAGCAGTTTAGTGTCTCAATAAAGTCAGTTGAGCAGGTGACATTGCACCGAGATGCAACAGCTGCAGAACAGAAAAACAAGGTCATCTGCAGAAGTTGCAACTGTTCTGCTTCAAAGATGCTTTCTCCATTGATTATTGACTGAGCAACAATAAGTTAAATTTAAGAAACTAGAATAATTTAAATGAAATTATTTAAGAAACGTAAATATTAGAACATTTTTTTCAGTTAATCGACATTAAACAGATTTTAGCACAATGTTATTAAAAGGAAAATTGTCTTCAGAAATTTTAATTAAACCACTAAAAAAACACAAAAGTAGCAGTAAAGCAGCTCACCACCATGAACAAATAGACTGAGACCCCACAGCAGCAGTAAGGACGCAGGTATAAGAGCCATAGAGATGACTCACTGTTATCAGCCCCTCAGCAGTGATGAGAAACACAGCAGCTGAAACTGAACACAGAGATAAAGTATTCAAATTCTATTTCATAACTAAACACAGTGTAAAACAAATCAGCCTGTTATTGTGACCAAACTGAGGTTAAAATGAGTTATTAAAACCAGAAAAATCGCTACTAGCATCAATATCCATCCATGTGTCTTAATGACATGTGGACAAATTATCAGAACAATATTTCTACTATTAAAAAGTAAATAAATCAACTATATTTTAAACCAGGAAACATCTTATAAATATTGTGTTTAATGGTTCAATAGTTAAGAAACAACAAGCTTACCTCTTTCTGTTTAAATAAAAGAAAGTAGAACTGAATCGATGAAGGAGTGAGCAGAATGACTAAAGCGTTGAGGTGTGAACCCCGAGTGGAAGAATGCTCAGGCAACAAGCTCAAGCGTCATTGTCAGTTCTGTGACTCAGGATGTGGTTTCAGAACATGGTAATGTGGTACCTTCCTACCACATCCACGTTTCTGCTATGAATATGCAACAGTTACATGGGCTAAAAAAAGTCAACAGGAAACTGAAATTGTTTTGTGCAAAATAATTCAGTCATCATGGTTGGTTCACCTACTTTTACTTAAATGGATGATAAAGATAAGATTTTCAGACGCTGTCGGATGTGGGCTTAGTCTTCAGAATTCTTAAAGAGGTATGACATCAGCTATATATCAATAATTCACCTAAAAACAACATACTGCAGAATTAAAAAAATGTAAATGATAAGATTGCTAATTATTTGAGGTGTATATACATACAGTATATGTACATATATGTATATATAAACCACTTTTTCCTGAGCAGAACTCTGTGACAGTGGCACATAATCAACATTTAAATATTTTCAGTCAGCAGCTATATAAAGTCCATCCATCCATCCATCCATCCATCCAACCATCCATCCATCCATCCATCCATCCATCCATCCATCCATCCATCCATCCATCCATCCATCCATCCATCCATCCATCCATCCATCCATCCATCCATCCAAAAGGGGGCTGGTGCAGATCCTACATAAAGTCTCCACATGGAAGCGCTTCAGATTGAGGTCCAGTTTTCCTGAGGCCAGACTTGGTTTGTGTACTGCCTCACTCCCCTGTACTGTCCTGTTCATGTTAAGGCTTTTTGTCAGTAGTCTTTTGAAAATAAAGTTGACTCAAAACCTAATTTGGGTCCTAGAGTGATCACTGTTCACAACAATATGTATATAAAAACCTTTTTCCAGACTGTAAAGCTAACATCATGCAGTAAATGGGCTGAAAATGTCCTTAATGTTTGCTTAAAAATACATATTATATATAAGTTGTTTTACAACAGGTGTTTTTGACACATTTTGAAAGACCCTGATCTCCCACCTACAATAATATTTAATCAGGGGTTTTCAGTTTTTTTAAGCAGATTGAAGGTGTCTGAAGCTGTATGAGTCATAATAATCCTGCAGTGGAGTCTTTCAGTGTGATGTTTTATTTATCAAACATACTCTAAAGGTTAGAAACAGTTAGTTAGATTCTTTACCACAGGTTTGTTAAAGAAAGTAATAATCCTGCTGGTAACTTATCAGAAACAACAAAATAAAAGACTCTGAGCTTCAAACATCAGGTGGGATTCAAACATAATGTAGGTGTGTAGGCTGCTTGTCTTAAATGTCACACTATCAAAATTAGTCAAAGTGAAATGTCAGTCTGACACTAAGTTGCACCTGTTCCCCTCTTAACTCTTTAGTGTCTAACGAAAAAATATCTGCTCATCTTTCATTATTGCATCATTTTAACAAAAAATTAAAAACTCCAAGGTATCAAGGACAAAAATAATGAAATTATTTTTCAAAAGAAACCAAGTAAACTACTAAAGAAGAGATAAATATTCAGATCCTGGCTAGTTTCATATGAGCTGTGATGTCCTCATTTAACCTTTCAAAACCATCTCAGTCTCTCCATCTGAAACATGAACCTGTAAACATAAAACCTAATCTGACAGATTCAATTACATATTTAACTTATCAGACTTCAAAGAGAAGAAAATGGGATTTTAAGATAAAAAAAATAAATATTGCCATTTTATTATTGTCAAACGGTAAAATCAGAAGGAATCTAGTGCAACAGAATCATGAAGATATAAAGATATAGAGATAAAGTAGAGAGCATCCATCTTTGAGATGGACTAAGATAACATCTTCATGTTTCTATGTTTTAGAGAGGTGTAAATTCAATTAAAACGTAGGCGGATGAGCAAAGCGGATATATATTTTGCGTTGAGTTGGCTTTTGGTAGCTGATACATTTACTGTCACAGGAACTGCCACATTAGCAGCTTTTAGTTCTTCAGTCTGTTTCTTTTTTTTGGTTTGTTTGTCTGTTGCAAGACAACATGAACAAGCCTTCAGATGAACAGAAAAACCCTAAAAAACAATGGATTAAAATAATGATACTCCTCAAAAAGAAATAATCTGACTATAGAAACATGTTGAACTAAGGTGTGACCAGTGATCTGCATCACAGAATCTTTAAAGCTTTTGATCAGTCGTTCAGTCTGATCAAAACAACACCAGGTTGATCAGATGGAGATAGAGGAGGGTAAGAATCAAGGAAACCTTCAAGCTGAAGCTACGTCTCTGTCTGATCACACCATCGGTCACGCTTTGAACCAGAAGTTGACGAGCATTAAAACATTTGGAATAAGATCCTTTGGATTAAAAAGATTAAACTAGAGCTTTTCAGAGTATATTAAAGCTCATCAGCTCTGAATAGCTTCGACCTTTTAACAGGATAATGAACTTAAACACAGACACAAACACCAAGAATGGATCAGAACAAACACCAGACTGTTCTGAGGAGGCCTCGTGTCAGTCCTGATCTAAATCCTCTAAAAGGGTTTTAACGTTTCACTGAAACTTCTGAAGGTGAATGTTGTCCGCGTCTGTTGTACTCACTCAGGATTGTGCAACATTATTTAAGCATATGTCTGTCAAAGTTTTAAAATAAATAAAATATAATTACATTTGACACAGGTAATGAGGCTGAGGCGTTTCTCTGGACGGCTTCATGATGTCTGTAGAATGTTTCCAGAATCATATTTCAGTCCATGTTGTTTTGTTTCTGTGTTTGTAACTCTGTCATTAAGCTGTTTTTAGGTTCTGTCTCAAACAACTTAATTTTCCCAAACTAATAAAGTTTACGATGTTCCTAAACTACCAGCTGACAGCCTGAACACCTGTCTGGTAATGACACGCTGCTGCCTCTAGAGGTCAGTGTTTCTGGGTTTAATTCAAACTTGTTGAAACATTCTCAACGTTTGAGCAGCTGCAACAAAAATATAAATATAAATATTAGAGCAGTTTAAGTTACAGCACGGAGTGGTCTGAGGTATTATCTTCCTTGTTGTTATGAATGGTCACGTATGTGATCTGTAAGGATTTGCAGAAATATTATTTTTTAATCAGGATAAACTCAAATAATTTGTTTTGAAACCACCAGTGAATCTGGATAAAACTCTAGAACAACGGGAAAACAGAAACATTTTCACAAAAATGTATACATTTATTTTACATTTCAATTTCACACGTCCTTATTTGTTTCCTTATATTTACATTTACAAAAAATAAACTTCTTCTTCTTCTTCAACATGTAAATTATACCAGCCTATTGTTTGTTTTTTGTACTTTTTACAGGTGTTTGACGAACTCACAACCCTTTTCTTCATCAAAATTAATTTCTTCATTTAATATTTTATTAAATAGTCAAGAAATCAAAATATATATTTGACTTTTTTCTTTTTTTGTCCTTTTTGTTTTTTCTCTTCTTGTTTGTTTTCACATCTTCCTCTAATTCTGATTTAGAATCAAACAGGTTCAACCTGCTATTAAAACTAAAGAAATGAATATAAATAAATAAATGGTGCAATAAAAATAATTCACCTCAAAAACTGTCAACATTAACAGTCCAAATGGAAAATCTTTTTATTTATATAAACAAATTTATATGTGAAATGATGTATTTGATTATGATGTCATGTCTATCTTTCATATACTTTAATTATTTATTCATTTATTTACACTTTGTTAATTATTTTACCATTTTGTTTATTTAGATTTGAGATTTTTCTAATTTCTAAGACACAGTGAGGAACTCAAACTATCTGTGACCTTCACAGTGAAACAAAATCAGCTCTGAAGCAGAGACTTAAAAACTTCTGAAGACTTCAACATATTCGCAGCAGATCTTCTGTGTGTAAAAACTGCTGCCTGTTGACAATCAAGCTGATCAAACTGATCGGACCAATCCGACCGATCAAACCGATCAAACTGATCAAACTGATCAAACTGATCAAACTGATCAAACTGATCAGACCAATCAAACCGATCAGGCCCATCAAACCGATCAGGCCCATCAAACCGATCAGACCAATCAAACCGATCAGGCCCATCAAACTGATCAAACTGATCAAACCAATCAAACCGATCAGGCCCATCAAACCGATCAGACCAATCAAACCGATCAGGCCCATCAAACCGATCAAACCGATCAGACCAATCAAACCGATCAGACCAATCAAACCGATCAGGCCCATCAAACCGATCAAACCGATCAAACTGATCAAACTGATCAAACTGATCAGACCAATCAGACCGATCAGGCCCATCAGACCAATCAAACCGATCAGACCAATCAGACCAATCAAATCGATCAGACCAATCAAACTGATCAAACCGATCAGACCAATCAAACCGATCAGGCCCATCAGACCAATCAAACCGATCAGACCAATCAGACCAATCAAATCGATCAGACCAATCAAACCGATCAAACCGATCAAACCGATCAGACCAATCAAACCGATCAGACCAATCAGACCAATCAAATCGATCAGACCAATCAAACCGATCAAACCGATCAGACCAATCAAACCGATCAGACCAATCAGACCAATCAAACCGATCAGACCAATCAGACCAATCAAACCGATCCTCAGCAGCAGAAACTGATGATCTTAAACGGAACCTGATCAAAGCATGAAGCTCTTGTTGTTTTGACCTTGTTAGATCTGCGATAAGGTGAATCCTCGTTAGTAAAACCACTAACCTAGAAGAGATTTCAGAGTTCTGCACCAGCTTCCCTTTGCATGTGTTTTCTATTGAACTTACACTCTCAGTTTTACATGAAAGAATATTGATGTCACAGTTAAACTTGTTGGATTTTAACTTTGTGTTTGTTTTTAATTCATTTTACTTTCACTTCTTGAATCTTTTTCCACCTGCCTGATGTTTAAATCATGATCCTCAGACATCGTGCAGTTGCTCATTGCATCTCCATCTTTGTTGACGGACTTCTGCTGACCTACTTACAAACACGTGCTCATTGCAGGAGTCAGGTTTACGGTATTCACCAAATCCACAGATCAACAGATAGATCTCAGCACAGGCTTTTGTAAGACGGATGATAAAGTGTTCAACCTGTTCTGAAGGTTTCAGGTCTTCACACTCTGATAATGTCTCGAACAATCAACTTCATCTGGACGTGCCACTAAAACACAGCTGTTCCAAATCAACTTCATTCTGAATATACAGTATATTTAAGTTTATTTCTTCTATTTTTTGCTGTTTGAGTGAATGAGAGCTGGAGATGGGTACCAATCCCCCCCCACCCACCACCCTTACCCAACCCCGCCGTGACCCTAAACAGGAACAAGGGGCTGTAGAAAATGGAGGGAGGAAGAATTTCCTGTTCATAAAATGTTACGTTCTCTTTGCATCTGTTTCATGTCTCGATAAAATCACATTTTATATCCCAACATTATGATTATACAACTTCCTAATTTACTGTTTCAGAGAAAATTTTCCATCATAAAATCAAACAAAAATGTAGCGGGTGTTTTATAAACGAAGTAAACGACACCTACCTGATGAAGATGATGGCTGCTCCTCTTCTACAGCAGGGCTGGTGTTACTGCTACACTCATCTATAGAGGAGCTAAATGACTCTTACAGTGCAGAAACATTTCACACATAGAACTTTAAACAGACAAAGGGAAGCAGTGATGTTTCAAGACAGAAAGCAAAAAGCTAAACTAGATGTTGGGGGGGGGTATCGAGGTCAGAAAATACTCTGATAATGTTCATCTAAAAAGGAAACTAAAAAAATATGTAAAAAATAAAAAAATGTATTAAAACTGTAAAGCCCCCCCACACTAAATACACTGTGCACCAAATACAGACAAAAACATGTCCAGATCTATTTTTAAAAGCAGAAACACGAAGGGGAAGTCCATGATGTTTGTTATCTTTTTGTTTCATTTTCATGTTCTAAGTTTGACAGTCACATGACGCCCGTCAGTCAGTTTCAGGAGGATCTCCATCCCTTAGTTAAAAGATCATTTCTTTTTATTTGGTTGGTTAAATGATATTAAACTGAAGTATAAAGACGGTTTTATATCATGTGTTCAGAGTCTCTGAAGGCTCCTCATGTTGGCTTTGATCAGTGAGCTGCTTTAAACCCGGATTAGAAACCAAATTCTAATTTGTTTTTTTATTTGAATTGTGAAAAACATTTGGACTCAAAAATATTTAACTCCTTAATGAAAAATGATCTAAATTCTAAATCAGCAGCTACATTTTGTATTTACATCCAATGTTGTATAAATAACATGTTAATAGTTAAGAATGTGAACATGCTTCTCACAGCAGAACTTCTCAAAGTTTTATTAGTGTTTAAAAACGACACACAGCTCCTTCATATAGTACATTTATATAATTATTAGTTCTGTTTGGGCTCTTCTTTTCAATAACTTGCCACCTGCATACTAACACACATACACATATATACATGTGTATATATGTGTGTATCATATTCTATAATTTCTCTAGTTTAAAATGGGAATTTGTTTTTTTTGTTAATAAAACGTGATGCGGACCCCAGAAAGATAGTAAAAGTCAGGAAACAGGTCCCCAGGAGGTCAGAAATACAAACCCACACACACACACACACACACACACACACACACACACACACACACACACACACACACACACACACACACACACAAGTGTGTTTTGTTATCCTTATGGGGACCGTCCATTGACTTCCATTGATTTTAGTAACTAGATTTATACCTAACCCAAACCCTTTCCCTAACCTTAACCATTACTGATCTATAACTAACCCTAAGACTAACTAAAACTCTACTCACACCATACCTATAAACCTAACCCCTAACCCTAAAAAGGGGAGTCCCCCTCATGGGGACCAGGCTTCGGTCCCCACAAGAACCCTCGGACCCCAGAAAGATAGTAAAAGTCAGGAAACAGGTCCCCAGGAGGTCAGAAATACAAACCCACACACACACACACACACACACACACACACACACACACACACACACACACACACACACACACACACACACAAGTGTGTTTTGTTATCCTTATGGGGACCGTCCATTGACTTCCATTGATTTTAGTAACTAGATTTATACCTAACCCAAACCCTTTCCCTAACCTTAACCATTACTGATCTATAACTAACCCTAAGACTAACTAAAACTCTACTCACACCATACCTATAAACCTAACCCCTAACCCTAAAAAGGGGAGTCCCCCTCATGGGGACCAGGCTTCGGTCCCCACAAGAACCCTCGGACCCCAGAAAGATAGTAAAAGTCAGGAAACGGGTCCCCAGGAGGTCAGAAATACAAGAACACACACACACACATTCTTTTGAAATCAACCAGTAACGTTGCTCACACACCTCGAAACGTGCCGTTTCATTTCAGTTTCTTATGAGTTCATTTCAGAAAACCACATTTTTTTGAGCTTCTGGAGAATTTTAACTTTTCAATTTGAATCGGTGTTTTGACAAATAGTCAAATAGTTTGAAACCTTTTGTCGAACCTTCTTCCTCCTCTCTTTTTTATAAAACAAGACAAAAACACATTTTACATTCAGATGTTTTTTGACTAATACCTTTTTCTTCTGCCTATAAAAAACAGAAACATTTTCTGTTATTTTGAATGCTTCATTCATCCCACAAAGAGTTTTAAAAGGACATAATTAGACGACGAATCAAACTTTTCTCTGGAAGGTTTTACTGTAATTCCAAACTGAAGGAACCGAGTTCTGACAGTAAAAGGAACCACAACACGCTCAAAAAGGATTTCACTTCAAAACACTTGCATTTGACAGTAAAAGGGCTCTTAAACGAATTTTTGTATCAAAGTATTTGTTTTTTTTCTGCAAGAAAACGAGTTTAGATTTGGTTGTTCAGTGATAAAACAATGTTTCTGTCTGTTAGTTCTGTTTAGTCTCAGAGTGTTTGTCTCATTCAAACACAGTAAAAAACAAACACACAGAAAACGTTAAATCAGAAAAATGTTACTTGTGAAATTTTAATGAAAATCTGTCACATATAATTAATATTTCATAGTTTGTAAACTGACACTTGGTTACAATCTTTTTAAAAAGGCTGACTTTAAAAGTAAATAATAAATTAAATGATCTCCATCAGCTTTGTAAAAATGATCTGTTTGTTTGTAATTTATAGAATCAGGAGCCCAGAACATTAAAGTATAATCTAATCATACATTTATTCCTCTGTAGTGTTTATGAGTCTTTTTTCACTCGAGGTTTTTTAGACTTTAAATGTTGAACATTTTTAATCATCTGCCGAAACTTTTATCAGATGTTTCTAAAATAACAATAAAGTTTATTTCTTGCATTTTTCTGTTTCAGTTATAATTTTATTGTAGCAAACAAAATGAGTTTAGAAATAGTAAACTATTTTATATAATTTTAATATTTTGTAGAGTTTTTAATGAAACATGTTTGTTTTTTTGTTTCTTTTAATATGACATGAAAAATAAAATAAAGCTGAATCTTACTTATTGTTATTGAATCCAGTTTTAAAGCAGAATATGAAGGTGGATTTTATAAGAATGACTTCTCAGTGTGACGTGACGGTGGATGCAGCTGATCTGTTGCTCCAGTAGAGAGCAGTAAAGATCATCTTTACTTTTTCTGTAAAATCTCCTTCTGACGACTTTGTACCTTTTTGTTTACGTGAAGATGAATCTGCTCGGGAGAGATGCTCTGCACGATGCACCTCTTGTTTTGCTTCTGTTCCAGTGATTCAGGATTTATTTTTGCCCGTGAGTATTGGCCAGATCCTCAAGGGTTGCTGCACTCTGCACATAAAATGAACTGGAGGATGCAAAAATGTCCTTTCAATAATCTAGCACATGACTGACCTTTAGTGAGTAATAAGAAAAGTTCCCAGTGCAGCACTTTAAGTAGGACATTTATTCTAATTAAATATTTCAACAATGACAGCGATGTCCAAACTGCTTAATTTGTCTTTGATTTATGAAGTTTGTTTGCTTTATCTATCAGAAGCTAAAAATGACTGTCATTTTTTCAGTAAGTGTACGTTTAAATATGACGGTTGAAGTAAGATACTGACCGTGTCGTCAGGACGATAACGATGTGCAGCATAAGGTCTGTAAGTTGTATAAAAACATTCTGTTTTTAAACTGCTTGTTTGATTGTGATAAAGACAAAATTAAAACATTCCAGGTTGATTCTTTTGATTCAGTCAGAATCTTTCTCAAGCTTTCAAGTTGCATAACAATGTTCCTTCCATTCATTCTTTATTGACAAGTTTCATAAATACATTCATGTGCCAACTGACTGAATAAAAGACACTCCTGATAGCGTTAAATGAAACAAAGTGAGTCAAATACATATAAAAAACTTGTTGAATGTATTTCAAAATTTTAGAATAAAGTATGTAAACACATTTCATGCTCAATAAATTATGTTTTAGTAAATTAGTTTGATGAGATGCAACATGACGAGTGACCGATGTTCACTGCCCTCCAATCAGATTTATTCAAACTCTTTCTATAAGTTAAAACATGTCAGTTAAGCAAAATTCCATCCTGTATTGTTAAAACTTTGATCAGTCCTGTTGAGTTTAATGAACATTTTAAATTGATTAAATGAGGTTAATCTGAATTTGGGGGGCTGCGAGTGAATCTAACGGATAACACGCTGCGCCCGCAGAGCAGCAGTCATGTGGCACCTGGTGGAACCGACAGAACAGAACGGCTACAAATCAGAACCAGTTCAGAAACAGTTACAACATGGATTTCTGTGACCTTTGCCAGTTTTTGTCATATCTGAGAGGGTGTTCCTCAGGGAGCAGTGTGTGCATCAGGAGTACGGGGGGGTGGCGCTGCTCTTTTTAGTGGAGGTGGCTGAAACAACTCTCCTCAGGTTCAGCAGGGGTTTTTATCCCTCTCGAGAGCTGCAGGCGTTCGACAAGTTGTTCTGTCAAGTGACCCGCACAGTGAAGCAAAGTGGTGGAGGTGTCTTTACCGTGAGGGTGGCAAAGGCTTTGGTGTTGCTGCATGTTCAGAGGTGGCAGTGATGCTGGAGAAGAGGCTGGGGGAAGGTGTTCAGCGTGAAGGGGGTAGATACACAGTCCTGCAGCTGTGCGTTTGCTTGTCCATGTCTGAGAAGAGGAGGAAGGGGCAGTTAGGATGGAGGGAGGAGCAGATTCAGGTTCAGAAGTGTTGAAGCAGAAAATCTGTCTCTCTCTTTTTCTGTCTTTCTCCCCCCTCTGTTGCTGGACCAGACGCAAAGCAACAGCAATTTGTGCGATTTCACAGCTCACTGAATCCCTAAAACTCTGACAGCCTTGTACTGAGGTGGGGGGTAATGATTACAGGCGGGAGAGATGGAAGGAATGTGGAAGAACGCATAGATGGAAGGATGGAGCTGAGAATGAATGTATAAGTAACTATGGAATGTGAAGATAAACAGATTGAAGGAGCAGCAAAGCAGACGAGGAAGTGATGTCTGATCAGAACAGCAGGTTCCTGGTACATTCATCATCTTAAGATCACGTCTAACAAAAAGACATTTCTGATGTCAAGGTACAAAATGACATCACCTCCTGCAACAAACATCAACAAAACATACTTTTATTCATCATTAATGAAATCTTTCTGCAGACGTTTTATTCTGATCTAAGTGTAAACGTGCCGTGTTTATGACATTTATGTTCCTCAGACCTTCTGGCGTGTCTAGTCTTCAGAGAATGATGATCAAATTACAATGTATTTTAGGATTTGGTCTCAGAGTCTTTGCTGATCCAGAACAATCTTGGATTGAACCCCCATGAAGAGGTTTGATCCATATTCTTTTTCTTGGTGTTAAATGAGACCCAATGACCATCAGTTTGGCTAAGACTTGTTTCACTCCCACTCCTCCTAAAAAAGGTCACAACCTTGAGGAACCACCTCAAATCTCACAGGGCCGATGGCAATCTGCATATAAAGTGTTTATTTACTCTTTTGACTGAAATTCATCCTTTCAAATCACACAGTATTTCTATAGTAGAACCTTTTGACCTTGGTTTTATATCTGCAGCCACAGGACAGCCGAGAATTGAAACTGACAGACTCATTTCCATGTTAAGGTCATTGAAAAATCTGACCACGCTTGGTGTCAAAGGACAGCTGACACCAGGAGGGAGTCCTCTCAGGACCAGAGGAATGTCAGGGGGCAAGAAAAGAAAAAGATGAAGATAAGAGGAGATGATATAGTCGAGATATCAAGTCATAGAGCGTTAGAGTTCTGTTCTTATGATAGGAGATGTCTCCTGAGTGCCTTGTTTTAGCTGCAGGGTCGAGGGAGACTTTGAAGAGAGCAGGTTTCTAAGTGTGTGTGCGTGTTGACGATTGGTCTGTGTGCGTGTGTGAAGGGGGATCAGGACATCTGTACAGGCTTTGAAGAGGTCAGCCACAGGACAGGAACCATTCTTAATCCCCCAGCTGGGCCTGCAGGAGCGGATTTGGACCTCTGCTCACTCTCCGCCCCCATCCACAACAGTAGCTAATTGAGCTGCAGATCTCTGATCGCAGCACTTCCATGTAAAGCTCTGCATGCTTTCCCAAGGCTTTGGAGCCCGACCAGGAAATCCCTTTTTACTGTCTACCTGCTATCATACTTGGCATGGGATTATCCACATCCTAACATGTGCAGTATACATATGGATGCTTCTATTCACCCAAAAACCATACCGGGGAATTTGATTTAACATCAGCTGACTGAGTTTATAAAAGACTGTCTGGGAGACTCTGAAGTCATGTGATGTTATAAACCTTAGTTTTAGGTACATTAGACTAAATGTTTTAAGTTTACACAGATCAGCCGTAACATTATGACCACTGAAAGGTATTGAGTGAATTTCTGTCTCAGATGGATTCACTGACAGCCTCTTTGCTCTGAAACATCAAATTGATTCTGTAACAAGTCGATCTAGAGTTAGTGCTCAGTGTGGAACAACAATGTTAAACACTCAGCAAATTAACAAACAGAAGGAGGATTCAGCTGATTATAAAGCAACAGTTAAAATGTGTGTGTGTTACAGTCAGAGATAAAACACACATCTCCCACTTATTTAACTTTAGTTTGAGCTTTGAGGCAACGGCTGAATGTCACAACTTGTTTTAGGACATTCATGAAAGGCAAATTATTATCTGGTCCAACAATTTGAGGTTATTAGAAGTTTACTTCAAAGACAAAAACATTCCAATATACAATATATAATTCCTGTATCTAACACCAGAAATGTTGTTTGTGTAAATAAATCCACTCATGTCCCTTTTTTGACTGTTTACAAAATGACATATTCTTTCATGAGGGGTTTTCCAACATGAGCCAATATTTCAGTGCCAAAATCCAGAGAGGGGGTGACCCTGGGAAATGGAACATGTGTTTACTGTTACATGCATCTATCTGTTTTTTTTGCTTCAGGTTCTTTTGTAGGATTTTGTTTTTCCAAAAGTAAGAAAAAAACAGAAAAATTGGTTGACAATTGTGGCAAAATCTTTTGATGTGGTTTTAAAACTCACTCTGACCTCACTAAGAGGTCAACTTAAAAATGAATAAAAATGTCTGGAAAATGTCAACACCTAAACAAAAACAAACAAAAAATTGCTAGAATAGCTAAAACTATGTCTCTAAGCATGGTCAGCTCATACAACAATAAACTGTCACAAGGATTTCTTTTTTTTTTCTGATGCACATGTTTCTGAGACAAAAGAAAATGCGTTTCATTAGATTTCTGGTTCAGTTGTTTCCTTGAACAACATTTTAAACGGACGTGATTAGATGCAGAGAGGCTGTTGTCCTTGAGCTCCTGCTGCAGCGTTGTAGTTTAATCACCCCCCCCCCCCAACCCCACTGGTATAAGGCATTAGCATACAAGATGAGGAGGGTCAAGTGAAGGTTCTCGCCCTGATCAGCCAACTGGAAAACTCACAGGTTCATAGGTCATGAACAAGCCACTCTGGTGGGTCAGACAAATCAAATTATCATCTGCAGGTGATCCCCTATTAAATCACCACCTATGAAAACTTAGAGGAGACGAATCTCACTTGGAACATTTCTCCAAATCTACAGAATGAAAAAATCAAATACTTTAACAGATTATAAATAACATTTCTGTCTATATGGGATTTGAAGTCTCTCAATTTTTAACCACATCAGCCACTTTGTTCTAAAAAAATATATAGTGTGGTAGCGTTTTCGCTACAACACAATTAACAATAATTATGTAACAGGTTGAAATCCAACATTTAAATGTAAACGTGATGGAAAAAAGAGAATCAGATTAACAAACAGTGTTAGCATCAGATCATCTATCAGAATGAGAGTTTTACTGTCGTTGTCCTCTGAAAACAAACCATGAAAACACAGTTCAGCAGGTCTCAGAAGGTCAGACTATATGTATAAACGTGGTCTGGTCTGGAAGCTCAAGTCTTCTACCAGCGTACCAGATGTACTTCAGTTGGAGCTCCCAGTTTTGGGTCATAGCACGTGTTCTGATGACCACTGGTACCACTGAGGCCTCATTCAGCTCTTGGTATTTCTCCAGCCTCTCATGTTCCATCTTCTTGGTGTTACCATCACCTGGGATCAATCTCTCCTGTCCTCCTCTGCTGTTTGTCTTCTGGTTGGTGAGTCATCACCTGTTTGTTCTTCTGGATCTGGAAGTCCCACAGTATCTTAGCCCACTTTGACTGCAGGACCTCCAGTCTGTACTCAGCACAGATGTTCTTGTAGACTATTCCAGCTACTTGGTTGTGTCACAAGCTTTGGCTGACTGCATCTTACATCCTGTTATTATGTGCCGGACTGTTTCATCTTTGAAACTTCAGATAAACATGTTTTATTTACTGCTGTTTTAAAGACAATTTGGGGTTAATGTTTAAATGAACAGTTCTGATTATTTTGCTGGACTCTTCCTTTTGCACAAGTATGCATTATTTCATATCCTAAGTTTAGTAGATGCATTTGCACGAGATTAGTTTAATGATCTAAAAGTGTTTCCAAATCTTTTGTAAGAAGAAGTACCATTATTTTTAGGAGAAGGTAAATGCACTTTATAATGCATAAATTCCAAATGTCATTGCTTTTTCCCATCAGTGCACTCACAGCTATTAATGCTTCTATAACTGCTACTCACGTCTCATTACTACTGTTAATGCAAGAGTCACGTTTAAATGTAGTGTGAAAAGGGCCCAGCTGCCCAAAGTTGACACACGTGTTATTTTTATGCTGATGTAGTACGACTGCTGCGTTAATTATTGTTTTCTGGAGCAATATTGGTGTAACAATGCAGGAACCGTGAAAAGAAAACTTTACACAGACAAGTGTGTGTGAAAAAAATGTCTGCACAAAGTCAAATCAAGACAGCTGATCCTGCTTTCTTTATAGTTTTAGTATTTAAAGAAACTGACTTGTTAAATGTGAGTTTCATTTAGTTACAAACATGTGGATCAAATTTCTGTTGAGTTACATAAAACTAACCCACTCATATGGCATTAATGCCAGGACTCAGCGCGACCCACTGTCTTGATAATTTCATTTTTATCCTCTTCCCCAACTGTGACCTTGCACCAACCTGCATTTGATTAGCAATGATTTATCTGCCAAATAAATTTGTTGGCTCCACTGGAATGCATTTAAGGTGTGGGGTCACTCAGTAGGTCAAAAGCTGCAGCTCATAAATTCAAGCAAAGCTTAAAAACAGAACTGAGGATGTGGGGATTTTGGAGTAAAAGTGTGTCAGAATGAAAAATTATGAAACATTTCAAAAAAGTGAAACAATCTGGAGTTGTTTGAAAGGAAGCGGCAGAAGATGCCATCATTGGACACCTTACCTTGAGTGAGATCCAGAGCTGAGATGGTTTATCAGTCATTCTGACAGTGTGAGGTTAGAGGGCTCATTTAGAAAGTGAAGGCCAGAGTCCCTCTCAGTGATGTGAGATCATGAAGCTTTAGTTGCAGCTCACCTGTCTGGAAACTCTCTCATTCATACATAAGTCTTAGTGGAAAGTACGTGCTGTCTTGTGACATTAGGTGTCAGTATGTGACATGATGGAAAACCTCCACTTATGAAACTTTGAAAACTTACAAAAATAAGGAGAATCAAAAAGTGATGACAGAGAAGTAAAACGAAGTTAGTTTCCACATCGGACGTGTTACACCTCGATGCAAACTTCCTGCTGAGCACCTGAAAAAGGATTTCTACTTTTACAATTAAGAAACATCGTGGGATCAATACATTATTTGGTAATTCTACTAGCTTGCATTTCACTTCACTCACTTTTCATTTTGCATGTGCTGCAGAAAACATCTCTACCTCTATCTTCCAACATGATGCTCTGCTAAGGTAAGCACAATACCTGCATGAAGCAAGATGCACATGAAGGCAACATGCTGGAGAAAATTAACTCTGTGTGTGTGTGTGTTACTTTGTTTTTCTTTAACTTTTCTGTATTCCAGTATATGTTACAATTTGGTTAACTGAAGTCCTGAAAATTGTGTTTGGATTTTCTCCATGTTTGCCAATAAATATGAGCGATCTGCATACTGCTTGTCTTGTCTGTTTATTCTGGACCAGTGATGTCTCCAAAATTAGGGATGAGACTCAACTTAAGGCAGTGAAACACTAAATAGGGGTAAGAGATACAGTATTAACTAAACTGTGTGATTAAATTGTGTATATTTTAGTGAAGTGAAATATGATAAGCTAAAGTTACTGTGATGATGTTCACAGCAATGTGCACAACGTCACAGCATTGTTTTACACTCGACCAAAACTTTATCTTACTAAATTTACAAACACAGTTTATTTAGATCTGCATGTACAGCAACACACTTCATTTTGCAAATATTGCTGATTAAAGTTTGTAAAACCAGATGACTTTCCACTGACACTCGCAACAGCAGAGAGGCTGTTTGAACTTGGATGCAACATCAGAGCCAAAGTATTTTCTGTGCATCAGGTTTTTGGCAGGAGCACAGCCTCATTCTGCCTGCAGTCGGTCCTTTGTTTGGTCTAATTTGCCACCTGCAGTCGAGCCACATCTAAGGTGGCCATTAGTGTTGCCAGCGTTTGATTCACACAGTTCAAGCCAGTCAACATCGTTGTGCCGGGAGGTGTGAGAAAGAGCAAGTGGTCCGAGCTTGCAGCAGATGTTGTGTGCTCAACATTAACAATGTCTAATCACAATCAGGGCTGATTCTAATGAGGCTTTGTAAGAGAGAGGCAGTCTGAACAGGAGGGTGGAATGAAAAACAGCTTTAATCATTCACAAAATAATTAGTTGTACATAAATACTTACATGCACTTAAATTTACCTTACGCAACAATCTCAAAACAGTATGCACAGACTCTAATAAATGGAAGGAAATGAAGGGAAAGAAAATAAAGCTAATGCTCTCCATTGTTGTCTTTGGGTTGAGTCATGGGTGCAGTGACTGGTGGGGGTTTGAACTGTATCTGACCCGAGGGTCAGTCTCAGTGTTTGTTTGTACTGGAATATGACTGACTTTGGTCTGATGATGCATTTGCCCTGTGGACCGTACGCAGTGAGGAAAATCAAAAGCGGGAGAGTGCAAGAGAAACTGAGGACCAGATGGGAGACTGAGATGGATTGGCCGGACAAACAGGCAGATGTTTATGGGCCATTATTTACAAGCTCTTTAATCTGGGCTATTTCCTCGCCCTTGGCAATGGATAGGTTCGTGGGTCACGCTGTGTGAACCCCTCCACCAGTGGTCATCCATCTCCCCCTTTAAAAGACAGGCTGAGAAAGAGGGATGGGTGCAGAAAAAAGACTGCTGCTTGATTTTAAAGGTTGATAGATTCATTTTTTCCTGAAACCACTCTGAGCAATAAAAAACAGACTGGTAATTACAACTAAACTGAATTGGGCTACTTGAAAATGTTGACACTTCATTTTTTACTATTACAAAATATAATGATAAGGTAATTCAGTTTCATACCTACTTATTGTTTTAATTATATAAGAAAATAAAACGTATTATTATTATTATCATTATAGAAGTGTTGAAGCAAAAAAGAAAAGTGTGAATGAGTGAAGAAATATTCCATTCAGTAAAGTCAGAGGTAAAAAGATGTGCAGAATGACCAGAACAGCAGACGAACACAAAGCGCCTCAGTCCAACAAGATGTTCCGTTACTTGTCACAGCTTTTTTCCTGGTCATCCCTTCACCAGTATTCAGTGCTTCTCCCTTGCTGTGTGTACATCCAATTAGAGTTGACTGAGTGATGCTGTGACCGTAAGACCAACAGCGCGTCTTTGAGTCTCCCCTATCTCCTGCAGGCAGACTTGTGCCTAATTTTCCCATCTGCTCGATGAATATTAAGCCAATTGCTGTTCATATCGATTTGCACTGAGGTTAAAAGCTTGTGAGACCTTGGCTTGAATATGGGTTGCTTGGCAACCGCTCCATCCGACCCCAAAAGCCCCATCCTTTTTGAGTTGACATCGACAGCTTGGTGTGGGATACGGGTGAATGAGGGTGAAGCTGGAGATAGAAGTGGGGATGGGAGGGTCCGACCAGGCCAGAAAGCAGAATCCCAGGCCTTGATTTGGAGCTTCATCAGTGATTAAAAGCTCTCCCGTCTGCCTGACATTGTGACCTTAACCCCCGGATCTTGGTGCTCCAGGGTCACTTAACCTTGAACCCAATTACAAGATAAGGTTACTTAAGTGTGACCCTCACTGTGCTGCTCTCTCAGTTAATAGGACAGGCTCCAGGAGAAAAGGGCCAGCGCAGCTGATACAGCTCTAGGTTAATTCGCTGGGTTGACAAAGGTCGTGGGCAGCAGCCATAAAGAACAGGACAGCGCTTCGATTTCTCATGCAAAGTGAGACTCAGCAATAAGATATCACAGAGGGAGCCAAAGAGCAGAGGCAGCAAAGTTCTAATAAGATGGTTTTAACACCATCACTAGGTAGAATTTCAAAGCCTTTAGTTTCATTTTACAGAAAACTGACCATTTAGAAAACAAAAAACGTTGATAAGTCCATCCCCAATAAGTCTGAGTAAATGTAAAGATTCATCTTTTTCTGTTTCTATGTAGTTCTACAACATGTGAACAAAAAGTGTGACTGAAAATGTGACGGTTGCATCATTTCTTTTAATACATTTGGGTTATATAAAAGTTGATATCTTATACAACTCCCTGAAGGTAAAGTAATACACGCTATGTCTGTTATTTTTGCACATTTTTAACAACTATTTCAACAGGCGTCTCACCTTAACTAAGCCAATAATGTGTAAGTGGTTTGTTTTTGTCCATTGTCACGTCCTGGCTGTATCATGCGGTAAACTCTTACCCTGCCTCTCACCCCTTCAATCTGGCTTTATCCCTGCTGGATCAAAGCCAAAGGACTGGCTTAACAAGCTGGTCCACATCAGAGCAGACAGGCAGAGGAGCTGGGAGGTGAGGTGAGAGGTGAGCACAGATACGAGCAAATACGCTCAGTTGGTTATGGCACAGCCTGCTGTGATACTGGCAGTGATTTGGAGAAACCAGAACGAGCGCTTCCTGAACGGCAACAGGTGTGAAAGGAGTTTGTCTTTAATTGAGCAAATCTTAAGTTGTGAATGAAATTCTCTCACAAGTAAAATGACGACGGTCCCAAAGACAAGAGCAGATTATGTGTTAAATATCAGGAAATTGACAGTTAATCTCAAAATGGCTTCACATCTAGTGGAGTTAATTCATTCATCTGTTCAATTAAAGTGATTGCACTGGATCGTGTCCTTCACCTTTTGGCCTTTTTATAAGTGGACTTATTAAAGCTTTACCTTTATTCTGTGTTTTGTTCTTAGAAAATCGGATTTAACCAAAGACTTTGGGGTCAAACAGAAAACAGCTACTTGTAAATAATAAAGCCTATTATAGTAGATAATGCCGTTAGTTTGAAGCTTTAGCCAGACATGGTGTTGGGATGTGTTAACATTTACTGGATAATTCATCATCTACTAACTGGATAAGTGGAAACAAATCTGTCAGAAGACGTTTCAGAATAAAGTCAGACTTTGATTCTCATACAAAGATTATTCAAATACTATATTACAAACTCATTTGAATATATTTTAAAATGACTACTTGTCAGCCGGCTCAGGTCAGCTGCTTTACGTGTCTCTGGCCACAAACGAAGCTCTCAAATCAAGTTCCATCACTTCTCAGCAGCACTTTGTTCGAGGTCAGCTTCAGTAACGAGAGACAAAGGGGTTGCTGATTCGATTTTGAAGACATTACAGTTGTCGGGCTCACGGCACACAGTAGTGAAGCAGAGAAGTGTTGTATGTCCTCATCAAAATTCCAATCATAAAACCAAAACAAAAGCTTTCAGGTTCATTTAAATGATGTGAATAAATGACCCGAGAAAAATAGGATTAATGCTGAGTCAATTCAAGCTAACAATCACATGAACTTTACGATGATGCTTCATGTGCTGACAAGAGCAAACAAACACTTTGTGCAGTGACACCTGCAAACCTCTGCACGTTGCCCTTAAATTTAGTGAATTAATTTAATTTGTTGCATGCAAAATGAAGAACAGTATGCTGTAATAGACAATGAAGTTTTATCAGTGCGTGTTTGCTTTAAGATAGGATGGTACTATCCATAAAAGAAAGCATCTTGTTTTTGTAGTCTCAGCTTGCCAGCTGATTGTTCCATAACCTGGGTCAAACTGAGGGCAAAAGATCAGCTGAGGGGAAGAGAAGGGAAGAATTTGAATAAAATAGAGAGCTGTATGTAAAGGAAGGGAGGGTGAAATAGAGTGTGTGTGTGGAGGAGGGGGGGAGGTATTAGAGAATCAGACTGGAGAGAGGGAGAGAATGAAGCTGCTCTAACAGTGGCCTGCTGACCGGCAGTTGAACCTTTAGCTGAACTGAAGATGAACCCTAAACTTGAGGATCACGGTCACGGATCTCCCTGGGAGCTACAAACTGTGGCAGCTAGCCACAGAATGATGCTCACACACATATACACACACAATTCAAGCTAACAATCTGCACACACACTTTGCCAGCGTTACACAAACATAATTCCATCATCATCGCTGTAGCGTAAACAAATCCACTTAAAACAATTCCACTGGTGTGAAATTTGCACGCGCACACGCACACACAGACACACACAATTGCACAAAAACAGCCACATCGATCCCTTGAACATGCATGCTAACCTTCTTCTTCACCCATCTTTTTAGCAGCTTATCCACTGAGCTTTGCAATCATGTAGAAAAGTAACAACCTGAAGGTGCTGCGCCCAGTAAAAAATACACAAACACTGTGAATATAACATAATACTCTGCTCCACATGTCGGAGACTGTGATAGCTCTTTAAACCCTTCCTCCCCACCCCCCGTGGCACACCCGTGAGGGCACTGCAGAATGCACTCTGGGGTCATGGACAGTTCACCACAACATGCAATGTCCTGGTTCTGTCTTGCGCTCAGCAGACAGACAGACAGCTTTAGGGGCGATGATAGCTGAGGTTAGAGCTTTAAAACCTGTTGGTAGCATTTAAATGGATCTTGCTTGTTTTAAAGCTGGTTTAACGTCCTCTCAGGCCAATCCCTCAATGTGAGGTCTAGTTTAGGACTAGATAAACGGACAAAGTGGCACAACAACAATTATGCATATGATCCTCTTTGTCCGCTTTGACTGACATTTGTCTTTTTTGTCACCTGTTATAAAAATACTGTAAGTTGTCATTCTAAATCTTTTTAGGATGCAAATGAAGAAAAAACTTTAAAAACTGCTGATGAGACTCATCATCAAAAATTTACATCTCAGAAAAAAATAATAAAAATATGAGTCTCAACTAAAACCAAGCCTTCATAATTGTAATAATTAGAAAAAATATATAGAATTGTACAAGACTGCTGTTTTCTATATGTAAAAATAATGAATAAATTATTTTAACATTTTAATCATATAAATAAAATACAAAAAAGACCTTAAAAATGTTTAGCAACAGAAATGCAGTAACAAGTTCTTCACAGAACTCAGAAACCTTTTTTTATATTCAGCAGCTGACTGATTTATTTATATCCTACATGTTCAACGTGAGGAAAGAAAGAGGAGCTCTGTATTTAAACAAATGGACCATAAAAGGAAAAAGGTAAGCCAGTTCCCAGAGTACAGTAAAAAAAAAACATATATATATATATATATATATATATATATATATATATATATATATATATACCTAAGCTTTAACCAGAGGGCAGCTTTTCACAAACATTTTTAGCACCAACAACCTCAGTGTTGTACATTTACAAACAATCTCTCCAGGGAATTGTTCGTTACAACCACAAGCTGCCGGTTCAGGCTGCAGAGCTGCTGCAGCCGGGCGACCGAGGGTCAAGGGCGTCTCAACAGTAGCTGCTGAGGCGCAGATCGTCATCTTACTCATACGAACGCCTCTCAGAGGCAGAGCTGCTCTGGAAGCAGAAATAATGTCCTGAGTTTTGTTAAATCTCAAAGTGCAGGCACAGGGCAAGTGGAACGGGATGGTGACTTCTAACAACAACAACATGTAACGAGCTTTGGAGGTGACAGAGGCATGAAGATAATTCAGATTAAAAAGATGAGACAGAATCAGCTGAAATATGACTAAACACAAACACAAATTTTATATTTATTGTAATATTATCTATTAAACAATTCAATATAATTAACATTTCAACTTTTATTTTCAAGAAATTGTGAATATTCAGCAAGGATATAATACTATATTTTTAGATTTTACTGTAAATTTAAATACTAATTGTTGTACTTATTTTTTGTTTAATTTTATTTGTTTATTTGATGTTTGGACATTTTAAAAGTATTATTTTATTATTTTGGCTGTATTCATTTTCAGCTGTGCACAACAAAGATGTTCCTTTTTAATGTTCAACAAGTTTTAACAAACTTGAGGAAATATTAACCCAAAAACTAACCTGCTGAAAAAATTCAGAATAGAAAATCCAAATCTTTATTCAATAGAAAGAATATGTTGAGGGAAACAAGTGCCTGAATATTTATTTATTTTCTGAAAAAGTTCCAGATTATGGATTCAGACTGGATTTTTTCATGTTAACTGCAGGTTTTTAATTTAAACATTTCCAGCACCTTGTTTGAACTGTTTTTACAAAATTATTGAAACATGTAAATGTACACATTTATTACAGTAAATGAACAAATATATTTACTTTGATCTGTGATTTCATCACCCTGAATACTCTTACTGTACTCTCTGGATTGTGATTCGTCTCATGCTTTACTCGAGATTTGATGTTAGAAGAACTAACCTCTGCTTTCAGACTTCTGGTCTTTATGGTGCTTAAAACAGCAGCGCCTCAGGTCATGTGCTCTCTTCAAGCAAGCGAATAAAGAAGAAGAAAGGAGGGACTTTTTTCCTCACTAACATTGAGAAATCTTTCTTTTATTATCACTGTTTTATGTGGAAAAACAAGAAAGTCAATGAGGCAAATATGTAAATGATGTGGACGAAAAATATCTTTGTTATGTACCTATTATTATTATTATTATTATTATTATTATTATTATTATTATTAGACATTTTGACTTTATAAAAAGGAAAAATGATTGAGAGTAACTTCATTTCTGAAAAACTTTAAATATTTACAGATTTGTTTTAGTTTTTGTTTCATTTTTTTTTCAGAAACATTACCATAGAAGCTATAAATGCCCTGTAAATTTTTAATCCAGGATTTTTTTAAACAGTCATTTTTGGTTTAGCTCTATTAAAAAAAATACAATAAAATAATTTAAACCTTAAAAAAAACATTAAAATCTTCAATTAAATTACTTTTTAACCCTGAAGTAAACTGTAAAAACTTGGAAACAAATGCAACAGCAGACTAGAAAATTGCAAAATCCTTAAAAACAAAATCAATAATAAATCCAAAAAAATGTAAATAAAATGCACAAGACAAAAAACAGTTAAAAAACAGTGGAATCAGTTCCAACTTTCAAACATTGTGTTCTTTACAATTAAATCCCACAGAATGTGAATATCTGTAGTCCATAACAAAAGATAAAGCAACTAATAAAAACTAATAAAACTATAAATTAACTGAAACTTCTAAAAACTTGGGAAAAAACTCTAAATTCTCTGGTCAAGAGGTAAAAACATCAGAGCTTCAGAGATCACATGGTCCAAACTCGTGTTTATTATGATGATGTAATTGATCAAAACTGTTGCAGATTACATAAATGATTTATTTCTGTTTCATACTCAACGCTCACATTTTTCAGTACATTGTATTCAAAGGGTTTTTTTTTAGTGTGTGTGTGTTTTTTGCTGAGGTAAAATATTAATACTGCTGGTTGTTGCAGGTTTGAGGTGTCACAATCTTTTTTGGGAAATAACTTGTTTATTTTGACACCATCAATCATGTATCAACCAACTACCTAGCCAAGAGGTGTTTCTGTCAATATGTATAAATTTTATAAGATTCTGTAAAATTAGCTTTATATTTCAGTGAAACTCTTGATATTGATATGTATAATTATTTTCAGCAAAATCCCGGCTTTAGTTGCTGTGAAGGTGTTTCCTGGCAAGTGGAAGACGTGTTGGAGGACATCAGGTGGACATCAGGTGGACATCAGGTGGACATCAGCAGGGATGGAAGTTATCAAGTTGAAGAAAGAGGCTGATTAGGTTTGACTGAGGAGATCCTGAAGACAACAGGTTCAACCAGATGAACTGCAGCTTCGGTAGTTGTAGAAGCAAAAACTCGTTCACGGGAGGAATTTGGAGCAGCTGAAGGACTTCTAATCTTCATTAAAGAGAAACCACAGCGGTGCATCACCAGGCTGTGTTTGGTTTAGGTGGTATAACTAGGACTGGGCATATTATCTGGCAGTTGGAAGGGCTCACTGAGGATGTCCTTAATCCCATCACCATGGTTGACAAGTCCCTTCAGTGTTCATGGACGACCGCAAAAACACACGCTGAGTGGCAGACGAGAGGAACTGTCCATGTTTTGAAAAAGGAGGACTGAAAAGTGTTCTAACTACAAGAGATTCCACTTCTTCAGGGAAGTTTACTCTACAGAGAGTTGGAAAGGAGGTTCTGACTGACTGCTGAATCTTAGATTTAAGAGAAGCGTTGTGGCTTTTATCCAGGTTATAGAACAATGGACCAGATCTTCCCCTTAGGGGAGCTAATGGGGGAGTTCATGGGAGTTTGGTTCACATGTGCTTCATTGTTTTGGAATTGACCAGGGCTGGCCCTTGTCTCGGATCCTATTTGTTGTGTTGATGGACAGGAACCTCAGCATCTCATCACTGCTTATAGGTGATGTGGTTCTGTTGGTATCTTTAAGCCTTGACCTTCAATGTGCAACTAGGGCAGTTTGTAGCCACAAGCAGCCCAGATTAGAGTCAACAGTGGACTGGGGCTTCTCTGAGCTGGGATGAAGGAGCTGAAGTGTCTACATTCCAACCCTTACCTGTGGTCAGGTGATTTGTGTCATGACGCAACAGTTTCCAGCAACTAACTGTATAATTTGAGAAATGATCAACTCTGTCTCTCAACAGAATGTGTCTTAATTAAATTAGCCAAAAACAAAATGGTGCAGTTCCTCAGTAAAGACTAACAGATGCAAAACTATAAGGTCCTAACACACTGAAATTATTTCAATAAACCTGTTAAAGAGTGAAAATACAGATAAATCAATAAACTGAACTGTAGATACATTAAATTAAACGGAGCAGGAATAAAAAGCAAACAACATTTTAGGAACAATCAAAGGAAAATAAACAGGATGTGAAAATACAAATAAATATACAAGGAAACAAGAACAGGAAGCTGTTTTTTCAGGCAAACATCAACATAAATAATCAGCAAACAGATAAATAAAAGATTTGATTTTGTGATTACTGTGTTGAATAAATTCTGAGCCTGCAGTCCTGATGTAGAGTTAGTCGCTTTAAACCTGTTTGTCAGCAGCATATCTAAGCTGATAATAAAGGTTATTGAAAGGTCACTCTGTGGTCGAGTTCAAGACACAGTGTTAAATCCATTTCTGGTAAAAACAAACATAAGGATATTTGCATTTTAGACAGACTGTGATTACTAAAGCAGCTGTGTGAAGTGAAAAGAGGATTTCCCATTGATCCCTTGTTGTTTCATAACTCTGCATTCACACTGCTCTCTTCGAAGGTCACAGTTTGTGTCAGCCAGAGATGCACAGATGACAGTGACAGCATGTGTGAGTGTGTAGGTGTGTGTGTGTCACACATGGACCACATGCTGGTGTCCAGCCCAAAGGGCATTACAGAGTTCTGCCAGAACAAGTTGTGTTACTTGTGCTGTAGTACTACGCACATTGTATGTGAAAAGGTCACAGAGCAATCCCTGTAGGAATGGCCGGGAGACCCTGTGTCGTTGATAGACTGACTGTGGGTCCCTGATCCATAAAGTACATGTTTTTTTTCAAAGCTGTATGTAGAATGAAGGAGTGGACTGGAATAAGTAGCAGAAAGTAAAAAGAAACCATTTTTGTTTTTTCCTTTAACAATTTTCCAACAACCCATCAGCTTTATTCACTAACATCTTGCTAAATTTGTGAAAAACCAAAAGACGCATATTTACAATTTTGTTTTTCAGATTCCTTTTAAGTAAATGGATGATTTCAAAATTTGTCATCTATTGTACAATAAAACCAGAAGGTTTTGACCCTAAAATTATTATATTTGATCTTTTTTTTTACTTTATAAAGCACTCATGTTTGTAAGAAAAGCTCTTTAAATCAAAATATTGGGTCTTAGTAGTTTGGATAAAATCCTTTTTGCTATAATCATAAAGTCAAAAAAGAGCAAAATATAAAGACCAAAAGATGCGACGCTTATGGAAAAACATCTAGTTTTTCTTTTTTCATGAGATGATAAATATTTTTGATGTATGACCATTATGGTTTCTATATTTATAATGACCTAAAAGTGTTATAAATAATGAGATTAAAATGTGTCTTTAAAGTAAAGTGTGTTTGTATATGTCTATGTTTGTATCTATGTTAGGAGGTTGTTACAGTGTTGTTGTCCAGTTACTATTTAAAATCTTTCTTTATTATTAAAGAAATAATAATTTATTATTATTATTATTATTATTATTTATTATTATTAATTATTACATGAACTATGAGTTCATGGAAACCTGTTTGACACACATGATTTGTATTTCAATGCGTTCTGAAATAATCAGAGTAAATATCAAATCTTTACATAGAAAAGAGAAATGAAACTTTGGAAACAGTTTTCTACATAATTATAAATTAAAATATCTGTCTTGACATGACATGTCCAGTTGGAGACATTTCTGGTTTTCTTTATGGGGTCTAACACTGTTGACTGTTCAGCTTAAATTGGCCCCGTGGGTCAAGCCCTGGTCAAAATCCTCTGTTAAACCCTGGTCCCATAATGTAAAGAGGATTAGTTTATGTGTAGGAAATTATGTGTCAATCTCTCAAAGACGGATTTTGTGCAGATCTTGCTAAAACATCAGAATTCACGAGGAAAACAAGATCAGATTTGTACAAAAAAATCCTTCTAGAGTGACGTGTTGCTTCTGCATTCAAGAGCAAACTGTAGAGCCAGAAAAAGAAAGTGATCTCTGAGGTCATGACAGGTGGTGACATCCTGGAGCAGCAACAGCAGCTGTGGGGAGCAGGCGATAGACCCCCCAGGTTACATGGACACTGACAGGGAGACATTTGAACTGAGAAGGTCAGTGTCAGCAACACCCTTTAAGAATGAGCTCAAATTTGAATTTCAGTTCTTACATCATAAATCCAGTTTCCTGATCTTCCAGACTTCAACCTGACCTCTTCTGGTCCGGTCCCTGTTTCAGCTGATATCAGTTTTAAACCAGAAGTCTAATTTTAGGACCAGATCAAACAAATTGAATTTAATTCCAAAGATATAAAATGTTTTTTCACTGTATTTTTTTTATAATTTTCTGTTGCTCTTAAACTTCTTCAGTTAATTTAAAAATGTCTCCAGAATGTTTTGAGTGATGATGTATTCTAACGAACTGTGAGTGTGTCACTGTCTGTTTATTTATATCCAGTCTTAAAGTGACAGTCTAGATGTGTTGAAAAAAGTTCTGAACAGTCTGTAAGGATTTAGGAGGTCTGTGACGTGTTTATTTAGTATTTTATATGTCAGACTTTGTTTTCAGTTTTAGTTTTCATAGATCTCAGATGTTCTAATACAGCTTAGATTTTTCATGGTCACTGCCTTTTCCTGTTTCCCTAGTGGTTTTGTTGCATTCAGACACACCTGCCTAAAATTTGTAATCACTCACCTGCAGCTGCTCGAGTAATCCCAGCATCACAGTATTTAAGGTTTTCAGGTTTCTCTGTTTATTGTCAGATCCTCCTGTATTAACAGTCTGTTATCATGCACCAATCACGGGCCGAGTTTTATTCATTAAAGACTAATTTTGGATTTCACCTGTCTGCATGCATGCTAGCTACAACCACAGCCACAGCTGTTCTTAACACAGTCAGTATCTTATCTGCTGTGGAAATCTTTTTGTAATATAGATTTAAACTTCTAGTATTTTTAGTACTTTAACCAGGAAGCCCCTAGAGACGATTACTGGAATTACACACTCTTACACACCAGGTTCATATTCGACAGCGTGTGACTGTGTCCATGTTTTATATTCAGTCTGTAAGTTATCCTACATTTAAATCTTGATTTTATGGAAGTTCAAAGGACATAATAAAAATAATTTCACTTCTACAATAAAAAACACTGCAGAACTGTAAATACAGATAAAGAACAAATTTTACAGCAAATATTGATTCCTCAAAATTTATACCCTCAAACATTTTCCGTGAGCAAACTCATGAAAGCTGCTGAAATTTGGAAAAAGTCTGAGAACTTGTATAAGTGTGGGAGCATTAAGAAACAAACCGTGCAGAGAGCAGTGTATATGTTGGAATGAACAACCGAGGTCAGAAAACGAGCCCTGCATTGATTCTACATATGTGGTAAGGTCAGAAACTGTCATGGGAGCTTTGGCCCTGGGCAGTTTCCAATCATTCTGTTTCTCATAATCTGTGGAAAACTTGTCTGCTTTTTCCGGTTCAATGACCCCTCATCTCTGCAGCGATTACAATGTCCTCTTTTCTCCCTGACAGTTCGATAACATGTACAAGTGATCTAATGTGATTTGGATTTCACAGCATTCAAAGCACAATGAACATTTGAAACCATAAAGGAGTGAGATTCTCTTCACGTTACAGTGATTAGGTGCATAAAGCTGACTAGAGAATTGTTAAAGACAACACAGATTAAATATATTTCATACACAAACAGCCCATTAAGCATTTGGTATGGGATTTAAGTGCTCTGAAAAGCAACTGATTCACAGTGAAACAAATATTCTTGGAAAGTAGCGTGTAGTTGTAGATAAATACTGACTTTATGTCTAAGACATAAAAATATAAAAAATAAAAAAAACAGAAAATGCAGGTCCTATACAGTAATAGAAGTTTGATAACAAAATGTGATGGCCCCCTTCTGCACATTATATTCAATTGATAGACCCCAGGGGGCATATGAAGATGACTTAGTGGGTCAAATGCCGCCTGCAGACAGGGTACGAGATGCACTAATGTGAACACATACGCAGAGCCATGCATACAAATATGCAGAGCATGCACAAAGTGGAAACAGATGGAGCTAAAAATAAAACCATCTGAAATATTTAACTTACTGACCCAGAAAACAACCTCAACATAATCTAATGTTTAAATAACCGAGGACACAATCACAATGAAGCCATGATATCATTAGGGTCGATGGGCTGTTACAGTTGATAAGGAGCGTTCTGTAGTGCTGTCAGATGATGATTTGTCACACTCACAGACAAATATAGCGTGTCTCTTTTTGTTTTAGAAAGATGAGAAGATCATGTTAATTAAATCAGTTCATTTGTATTTCTCTTTATTAAATACATGAAATGCCTGAACTGTGAGCACTTCTAACACAGTACAAGCAAAGTACAGTGGGGCAAAAAAGTATTTAGTCAGCCACCAATTGTGTAAGTTCTCCCACTTAAAAAGATCAGAGAGGCCTGTAATTTTCATCATAGGTATACCTCAACTATGAGAGACAAAATGAGGAAAAAAAATCCAGAAAATCACATTGTCTGATTTTTAAAGAATTTATTTGCAAATTATGGTGGAAAATAAGTATTTGGTCA
>SSNP01000010.1:6815572-6851576 GCA_006937955.1 Pachypanchax playfairii | reverse complement strand
TGACCAAATACTTATTTTCCACCATAATTTGCAAATAAATTCTTTAAAAATCAGACAATGTGATTTTCTGGATTTTTTTTCCTCATTTTGTCTCTCATAGTTGAGGTATACCTATGATGAAAATTACAGGCCTCTCTGATCTTTTTAAGTGGGAGAACTTACACAATTGGTGGCTGACTAAATACTTTTTTGCCCCACTGTATCTCACCAGGCAATAAACTGTAAACTGTCTTTGTAAGGAAGTTTCCAAAATATCTCCAAACAGCCTGCAGTCTCAGTTTTTTTGGGCTTTTGTCAGATCGATGAAAGTTGAACATGTTAAAAAAAATCACAGAGCCATTTCAGAGTTACTTTTTAAAATGTAGTTTATTTAAGTCAGAAAGTTTGAGAATTGTAAGAAACGTATAAAACAGTGGAATTTTCCCATCAGATCGTCCTTCCCATATAATAAAAACATAATCAAAATTAATTTTTTAAAGGCTCTGTTCTAAAAATGTAGAACATGTACTGTATGAATTACACAAAAACCTTCTAGTGGTATGTAAAAGGCATTTTGACTTCTGCACAGGTTGTACATTTGCAGATGTTGACTTTAGCTTTGAGCTCAAGTTTGTGTGAATGTTTCAGATTTAGCTGAACTGTTTCATTGATGATTCATGCGACGCTGGCACATGCAGTCACAAACGCCTGGGCTGGATGTGGTCGGCTTCAAAGTGACCCGGTGAACCCTTCAAGACTGAAACAGAGGAAAACATTTACATCAATCTGACCTTGGGTCAGAGTGGATGTGGAACATATCAAGCTAGCTTCACTGTTCGAGAGTTGTAGTTTTAAACATCATTCTTGATGTTTTTACTTGAAGACAGAAACTTCTAAAAGATTTTATGATGAGATTAGCAGTTGGAGATGCAAAGATTTTCTTGGATTGGATGTTTTCAAATTTTATTAATCATAACAGCTATTTTATCTTGTTTTTTTCCACCGATAACATCCACAAAACAAGAAACACGATTCTTAATTCTTGAGAAACATCCTCAACTCCTCATGAACTGTTTTACCAACAAAAGTTCGTTGACTAACTAAAACCAAGTGAATGAAGAATTTAGATTTTTCAGTTCAGATTTCTCAGACATGCCCTTCTGGTTTTGGTCAAATTGGCAAAGAAATCTGTCTAAATGTCATGGCCTACACCCCTTACTGCAACTAAACAGCTATGTCCATATTCAGCCATGATATTGGCCTCTAACCCCCCAGTCCAGATGCAATTACCATTTTAGAGACACACCAAGCGTCCCGGCTGCTGCACAACACTATCAATATTAATGTTCTGTGACTGAGGAGGCTTTGAAAGAACTTTCTCCCACATCAATATTGATGGTGTTGCCATAGATTGCAGTAGGGGCCCTTTTTAAGGATTTATAAGAGGAACGCTGGTGGGGGGTGGTGTCTCCATCGAAGGGGGCCCATAACATTTTTGGTCGGCACCTCAGTAATGTACATTTTGCTGCTGTCCAGAGCAATTTCTATAGAAGAGGGGTAACTCCAACCTATGCTTGATGAGATCTGAGTAGAGAGAGGTTGTGCAGAGACATATCCAATTCCCTTGCAATGCTTTGCTGGAGATAATAATTGCTGGAAAAGAAAAAAATCATTTTCAATCCAGGGTATCCTGAAATTGTAAATGGGGTTGTGTTGATTCTGGAAATGGGGCTATTGCTTTTGGGACATCTTCACAAATAGTCCACTGTAGGGCCACACACGCTGACACAGATCCAGTTCATTATAATATTAGTTTTGGAGATGCATTACTCTGTACATCATGTGTCAAGAGGCTCATTTAAACATAAATCATGTTAAAAAAAGAAAAAAAAATAAGAGAAAAAGGTTGAAATGAAAAATCACCTTTGACTTTCTTTCCTTTTGACAAACAGACGGTCACGGTGGCTGAAATTTACAGCTACATTTGTCATCTTACATAAATGGATTGGGTGAGAAAAGCCATGAAAAAAGCTCTGGAACAATACTGATGGAGCTTTGAACCACCATATTAAACCAAATAACACAAGCATTTACACAGAGTCAATCATTTGCCTTCTTGTAGTTATACTGGCTCTCTGATGCTTATTAAAAGGAAAAATTCAGCTCATGAAGAAAAACATAATTTTTCTGTTTTCTTTTCAAACAGAAACTCCGTGACCGTGTCAGCGTCGCTTCATCAACATTTACCAACAATTACTGGCAACATAAAGGTTTATATAGCTGCGTTTGCTTAGAATGGGCAGTGATTTTCAGTTACACAAGGGAATAATCAGGATGGTTGTGAAGAGGCAATATTCAAAGAGAAATTGTAAACTTATTGTTTATTTTGAACAGTATTTTGCTTATATTGGTGATTCTGAGCGTTTGGGTGAAATGCTGTGAAATCTGAGTTGAATGGCAGAAATCCAGATTGTACCAGCTGTTAGCAGCTCAATCCAGCAGCTAATCTCTGTTTCTCCAAACTCAGGTTGTTCAAAGAGCTTTTCATAACAATTAAGGTATTAATTGTTCATAAAGAACTCTGAACTGTTGCTTTAAACTGTTTATCATAAATAGTTTTGTGACCTACTCTGTCATTGTCTGGGAGAATGAACACGCTTCAGAGCAACAAGCTTCGCTGCTCCTACAAGAGGGTCACCAATACAAGTCAACCACCCACCCCCTACCCTTCACTTAATAATGCTCTTTATTTTGATGGTGATCCAGTAAGTGGGACCTCTTTGGGGAGACAAAGAGTGACCTCAATTCAGTCTGACATTCCACCTATCGATCTCAGTCCCCCAGAGATGGATGTCTAGTTTGCCCTTGTACTGCCACATTTAGCAACAAGATAAAAAGCACTCTTTTATTAAACAAAATCCCTCCCATGTGTCGCCTTCTCTTCCCAAGACAGAATTACACATGCTAAGGTCCCGTTTTACAAGCCCCTCCCCCCCATCTTAGGCCGCTGTTCATCACTGATCAGAGGGGGCCTGTTTGCTACAGTAAATTGAAAGTGTGTCATAACAAATAGTGTAGGTGTCTGGCTTAAACGCATGTGACCAGCGCCCTTGTCATCTCTGTCAGAGGAGCATCTCTGGTACTTTTACCAGGAGGTGTGCATGTGTGTGTGTGTGTGTGGTGCCACAGTGTACAATGGGGGCTGTGACATGGACCCAGCACAATTACTGTCAGAGCACACAGGGTGATGAATCTGCTCCCTTATTGTGTTTGTCATTTCGACCTCTAGCTGAGACCTGATTGGTCTGACTGTCTACCTACAAATGATTCAGATATCTTGTTTCTTCACTTTGTGTGTGAATGTAAATGTGTGGCTTCACAATCTTATTGATCCAGACTGGACTTTAAGTGAAAAACTCATTCATCTTTGGATAAATGTATAAAACTTGTTATTCTTGGGTTTGTATGGTTGTTACAAAACACCACTAAAAAAACAGACAGAGTTGATCACACGATGAGCCTCTAAATGTGATGTAAAACCATATTTCTAGATTTGTCACACATCAGCTTGGAAAGTGTAAAAAGGCAGTTTTTTTTCGGTTAAAAAGAAAAAGCTGCAATTGCTTCACCTGCTTTTGTAGCTTTTGATATTTACGGGCTCTCATTTGTATCTTGACACGACGTATTTTGCTTTTATAGTTTGTGCCGAGCTCGGCGTTTGCCATAAATGGCAGGTGTGCAAAATTGAAGTGCAAAAGTAATTCAGCTCCTGCCATTCAAAGGAGTCATGTCAGTTTGATTTACCTTTGCATATAAACATTCACACATACACACAGGCACGCACACACCTTTGGGCCACATGTGTTTTTTATATTCCTATGGTGAGGGCAAGAAAAAAAATGCACGCTTCCAAAATGGAGGTTGAGGGGTCATGGTGTTTGGCCAGGAGTGACAGCTCTGAAATGAAGGTGTAAGTCAATCGGCTACTCTTCATACGCACACACATATGATGGGGGCAGGGGTGAGATGGTGGTGGGTGGCGGGGGGTGGAGTTTTAAGGAGGGGCTTGGTGTAAAGGGCAGAAGGATTCCATGTGGGGGACTTCAGGTTCTGAGTGTTCTTGCATGTATGAGGGGTGAAAAGGAGGTACAAATCTTTACTTTTATTCTGTTTTCTTTGGTCTTTTTCAGAATATCAACAGTTTGAGCTACATGCTGCTCTGTTTTCTTAAATTTGTACACATTTATTGACATGCCTCAAACCAAAAGGTCAAAGACCACGTGTGTTCTTTCTCTCTGTCTCCCCACATAAACACCATCCGAGTGTTTGTTTACTTTCTTTTAGGCCTGAATCACTCAGGTTGGAACAGAAGCGCAGTAAATCCCTTATTTGATTGATTTTGAGGGATTGACCCTCACTTATAACTGATGTTTCACTAATTCTATTTAGTAAAAGGATTTTTCAGCCTTTAAAAGGTTTTTTGTTAATATTCCAAGCTCCTTTGTATAATAAGATAAATATCAGCAACATTCAGAAAGAGGTTGGAGGAAATGAGTAGACAAGATAAAAACATAAGTGACTGATGTTTGACAGCAGTCCTGAAACATACACGTTTAGATAAATCTTCACAACATACAAGGAGAGCGCTGGATGAGCCAGTTTTTAGTTAAGACCACCAGTCGCTCTCTGTTCAGGCTTCACCATCTGTGAACGCCTCATTCATGTTCTTGTTCAATTAAATATTAATTAAATCAGGAAGTGCTCAGGTATATAGAATTTTTCTTCTTTTGACACTGTTTACAGTAATTTTTCCTTTTTTGCATTCAAGTTATAATATAGAAGATGTAAAAGTCCAAATATTTGACAGTTAAAACAATTTTCAGAATAAGAAGCTGAAGACGGGACAAAGTATTTTTCATAATTTACTCAGAAATTGATTTTTCCAGGGCCGACAGCCACTGCTTGATGTTATAATAAGTAAACATGGTCAAATTAATTAAAACATGATTTAAATGTAAAGTTTTACTCATGTCAATTGCTGAAATTTAGAAATTTGCACAGATTCGATCCTGGATCTTGCATGACACCAACAGGGCTTTATTTAAATTAATATTAAGTTGTTTCTAATTTTATTATGTTTTCAGTCACTAATATCTAAAGCTTTAAAAGAATTCAAGTTTTAATATACAGCTCTGTCTATGTTCTATTTGAAAGTAAATAATTAAAAAGGTGTGCAGGTAGTAATAACAACTTAGTGACGTAACTCTTTTCTGTGTTGGATCACTAAATGTTCAAGTTTCAGAAACATTATTGATCTACTGAACGATTCTCAGGATCTTACTTTATCAATTTATCCAACAAGTGTGTGATGTTTACTGGAGGATTCAAATATTCTGACATTTAAAAAACAGCAGAGAACTTCAGGTGAACAAAAAATTTTATTTTAATGTATAATCAGTGTTTCCAAACAAAAACAAGGGCATAAGAACAAACTCATAGAAATTTTCTGTGATTTTTTTTTTTTTTTTTTTACCAACAGACAGCTTTCTCAGGTCCCAGACAGCTTTTCCAATACTTATACTCGACACTGATACCATGATGTCCTGTTGGATGTTGGACACAAACTTGTTTCCAATAAAAGGGCAAAGGAAAAAATAAAGTAGTCCTACACTAAGACACGGTCCTAAGTCCAACGGGAATCATGTTGCAACATAGAACAAAGTTTTCAGAAGTTAGTGATACATTTCTCTATAAGCTCAAATGACATGAGTTGAGGGGGTTTCCCTACACAACAATATTACCAGGAAGTGGAGACGAACTTGCATGATGTCGAAAAGTGCTGTTGATGTTAAAGCAAAAAGTTGAATTCTCACTAATTTTTTTTACTTTATATATTGTCTATTGATTGCATAAAAAAATCCTCTTCTTTTGCATTTCTTCTCAATATGCACAAAGTATTTCAGCATCATGTGAGCTTATTTCCACTCCTGACAGGACATAATACCTGTTATAACAGGTAACGAGAGATTATGGCACAGTCATAAGATAAATGCTCAGTGACAAATCTTTGTTCTAAGGCAAGTACAGCTAATTTTGTAGAACACATCCCCCATAACCCCACCCATCCCCACCTTGTCTAAAGTCTAAAAGGTCCAATATTGACAAACTTTACAAAATGACAATAAAAATGATGAGTTGTGTTACTTCCTCCTTTGATAGGGAAGTTCTAGCCAGCCTTTTGAGTTAGTATTTAATTTATCAAATGGGGTAAGGGTAGAAATCTTCTACCAGTGCTGTGATTTTATAAGAGTGAATAAGTGTAGGATCTGACTAAATAACAATGCAAGTGCCTAAGCTTTTATTTGTATTTGTTATATTTATATATAAATTCCTACTTACCACCTGAGACTCCAAACATACATATAGTCAAATTATAGACAAACCAAAGAGTTCATTTTCATCATCAACACAGCCACATATGTAGATTCCAAATAAAATGCTTTGTCAGCTTTGGCACGGGTTGCTGATAAGTGTAAAATTTTCTGGGTTTTTCTTTTTTGTTCTTGTGCTGATACTGACATGTCTGTTTGTCTGTCCACCCACCCTCTGAACCTGAGCTTTTTTAGTGAACCCAAAAATGCCTTAGATGCCTATGAATCAATGATATCCTGTACACATCGACACAATCATGAGTTTTCTCGCCATAGAAACAGTGCTACTACAAACACACACACAATAATACATGTCCTCTGAAAAAGTTCAAGACATTTTGGCATTTGTCTTCTTTTAATGGCTTCTGGTTTTCAAAAATTTGTAGATATACTCTCGGGCTTTGTGCTCTTGGCTGTAGAGTCCACCTGGCAAGGCCCCTGCTCAGTTTGTGTGTGGCCATAGCACCAGCAACAGGTAAATGTTTTCCATTTCTGCACAATTTTGAGACTGACATCTAAGGTGAGTCCAACAGACCTGCTGGTGAACTGTGCAATAAAATATTCTACCAACCTGTCCAGCTCATGCCACATCTCAAATGTAGACATCATCTGCTCATGGACTTTAGGGTTTTGTTTCGGCAATGAAGAACAATTGGCTGGTGTAACTGGGATGGTTTTTGTCTTAAGAGTGGAATGGTGAGGGAGATGCTCCCTCTGGGAAAGCTGAAAAGGTGAGACTGCAGACAACGAAGGGGAGGAAAGAAGGATGTCTGAATATATTCACTTCTTCACCTCATGGTCCATTTTCATTGTAATGGAGGGAGAGGGGCCGCTCACGCTGCACGGTGGGCATGTAGGGCCAGTTGTAGCTGGAGCCTGAGAGCAACATGTCACGGAGCAATGTCTCGATGGGTGTCTTACCCACCAGGCGGACAAAAAACAGCTGCTCAATGACCGGAGAGGAGACGATACGTAGAGAGGGAAGACGGAGGAGGAGACGTCCAAACCGGTTCGGCTGGCTGGGATACTGGTTCCTGACGTATTCTTCTAGAGCACACTGAGATTTCTCCTGGATGCTCTCAACGTGGGCGACATCCGACAATCCCATAGCATCTAAAAGAAAAAGACAACATGTTAAAACAAATAAATCCAGAATCTTTGTGAAAAGGACTGAACAGCAAAGGAAGATGGAGTTGAGACTGAAAGACAGAATAATGTAAAAAAATAATGTTTTAAAAGTAGTATTAGATCATTTTTTACAGTGTCTTAATTTGTTTGATTAATAAACATCTAACTATTGGAAAAGAGAGTGATTACTAAGAGAGAAAACAGACATCTAGTCTCTCCATCAACAAGATAGAAGGTAATATTAATCTGTATTTGATACCATCAACCATGTCATTCTTCTTGACACCTTGTTTACAGCTCTCACCTGGTTTCAGTCCCAGCTGGCCAATAGAGTTTGTCACATCTGGTAAATCCCTTTCAACACGAGTCAAATTCAGAACAAGATGAACAACTTCACTCAATGTTGAAGTTACAGCTTTTCAGTGGTGCCCAAAATTGGTAAAATGAAGACTGTTACTATATAGATACACATCGGTCTGTGTTCCGTTTTCCATCAGCTGTGACTCATGTTTAGCCTTCCGCCTCACCCCCCTCCCCCACTCCCTCGCTGGCCCCCCACCTCAGCTAGAGTCTCACACAACTGAAAGAGTGTGTAAGACTGTGTGTGATGTTTTCACACCCTCTGCATGGAGAGGAGAGCAGAGGGATTCAGTAAAAGAGGTCACAAATGTGTTAAGTCTAAACAAAGACACATTTTACTGTACTCTGCTGCGTACTGTACACTTGGTTCTGTCCGACTCTGCCCCCTGAGTGAACCCACATTTGGGAGACAGGTACTCAATGAGGGCAATTTTTTCTCAAGCTTTTTATTTGAAAGCATTGGCCTGTGAATTTAAACCCGTCACCTTGCATCACAGGTCTGATTCGTCATCACACTCTTTGATCTTGTCCCCCGTGTAGACCCGGTCCTGCCGGGCCTCAGATCCACTCAGCAAAAAATGTAATTTACTTTATACATTTTAATCAAGCTTGTCAATCCCTTTCCACCCTCAGCAAATTCTTTTCTCATCATTTTGTGAGAATAATTGCTCCCACTTTGCTATATTTCCTCTACATGGGGGGCAGATTGACTACATCTTTGTCAGACTGCTGTTTTGGGTCCTGCGTGACAAGCGAGTGACTGCCTGGTTGGGATTAGCAGAGCTGTCTGCGCGACTGAGACCGCTTCGCGTGTCGAAGCGACAGCTCTGTGGGCGCCCGTCCACGACAAGCACCACCGTGTTCTTTTGTCTGATCCTCGGGCACGCACTGGATCAGAGGGGGTGAAGGATCAGGGTGGCGGGAATGAGATGCCCACTCACTGATGTGGCTTGATGGGCCTCGGCTTCACAGGGGGAGTGGAGGGAGTGGACAGAAAGGGAGGTGAGAGACAATTGGTGTTTGTCCAAGCTTGTTAGATCATCTAAAGAGTCCAGTTTTTTACAGGCGTGTCTAACATGAATGCTGTCTGCATTTTACAAAGTCTCTCAAATGACTGAGTGTCTTCAGGAATCTTTTGACAAGATGTGTTTTTTTTCTAAATTATCAATGTGTGCACACGTGCTTCTGCTCACGCAGGGAAGTCGCACAAGATGCTCAAGGCTATGGGGGTTATGTAGGTCATGGCGAATCCTCCTTCTCACTGAAACGCACCATACATAATTCACGTCCTGTGGTGGGGGCAGGGGTCTTGGGGCTTGGACTCGGCTTAGAGTCTGGGGTTTGGGGAGAATAGGGAGGTGGAGTGGACGGCTGGTTTTAATAATAAATGGGATCATAAAGGAGAGATGAGTGATGAAAGAAGGAGGGAGTGGGAAGAGGTGGATCTGCAGCCACCCACGTGCACAGAGAAGGGGTTTGAGGGAGATGCTGCATACACACCAAGTAGATCTGACAAGATGTGCGAGGCAGAAAAAAGGGAAAAATACAATTAAAACCCCCACAAAGGAGTTGTTTCCCCGTGTTGCTCCCTCACCATCCGTTTCCTCCTAGGTCACAAAGCATGATCTCCTGGTGAAGGATCCCAGATGTGACAGTATTTTGGCTTGCACTGGAGCCCTGTGACGGTTAGGATAAACCTCAACGGGGTTTGTGTAAAAGCAGTATCAAAACAATGACTCTCTTAAGGATTTTGTCAGGATTTAAAAGCATTATATTTTGATTTACATTTGGCTGTAGCTCAGTGGAGAGGATTTATAGTGACATAAAGTGAGTCAGTTACTTAAATCTGTTACTAGGAATCATACAGTAAGAGTTGGATAAAATGTTGGTTTAACTAGAAAAATAAATTAAGATTTCAAAATTATAAGATTTATAAATTAAAAGATAAATGCAGAAAACTAAAATCAGGAACACCCTGATCCAATTAGTTGTATTTATTCAAACAGTTTGTGTGATTTAAATTATAATTTTCACACATAAAATGCTGTGAGCTCCATCTTACATAAAATAAAAACTAAAACACACACAGGAGGTTTAAGGATGGTAAAAGCTGCTTTTATAGCACAACAATAATGATCCAGTAACAGTGAAATTTTAACCAGGCAGTGAGCATGACTGGTGGGATGAGTGTACTCGCTGCATTTACATATGGAGCCAATAAGACGATATCTACTGCAGCGTTCGAGGTCAGTTCGAGGTCAGCCTTCACCGAGGTGAAAAGGTTGTGGATTAAGAACAAGCTTTTTTCTCTCATTTAAGAACTCGTAAACTCTCTGCCTCCTTTTGTCAAACTGGTGTTTGTTCTTCATCTCACACATTTAATACCAGTTATATTAATTCATCAGCAGGTTTTTTAAATCAAGCTTCTTCAAGTTTCTGAAAGGGTTACAGTTCTTATCTAGAAAGAGTTTTTATTGTTTTTTTTAGAAATGTTAATTCAGCTACACATTTCAATAAAAAAAGGAAACAAACTAAGAGTTTTTTCTCATTTTCAACAAATTACCTTTAAATCTTTCCTAAGTAATAAATTAACAACAATATGAACAAATTTAAACAACATGTTTATAAAACATTTCAGTTAAACTATTTCAGCAATGTTGATCGCACAAAAATAAACTTTCTAAAATTCTGTAATTTACAATTAGCTTTTGGTTAAACAAACCTGTTTTTATCAAAGTTCTCTTTACAACATTTAAATATAGAAGAAATCCCAGAGACTGGTCATTTCTCTAATTCAGGTTTAGTTGTTATATCTCATAATTAAGACTCCTTCTTGACATACATAATCCAATTAACAGAATTAACGTATGCCACAGAATTCAGATTAGCCACCTGCTAATTCCTTTTCTGTCTGAGCCACAGTAAACTTCTTCACAGTCAAGAATGAATGAATCACAGTTTGGAGACATGCGCTCTGGACTGGAGGTCAGGACCAAAAGCTCAAATGATCCGAATCAGAAGAACTCTGGGGATTTCCAGTCGTCTTATAAATAAATAAATAAATAAATGAAACACAATTTTAATTCAAAACACACAACAAGTGTATCTAAATATGAAACTGATCTATGAGGTAATTAATTATAAGTGTTTGGATCTAATGTTAGATTTGAAATGCATCGTGGTCTGAATGAATAAACCACTGAGCGCTGCCTCCTTATGCACAACACAATGAAACAAGATTATAATCTGGTAGTTAAAAAAAATAATTTCAGTCACTGGGAGTTGAAATTTTTAGTATTTGAGTGGACGCCATCTTGACATCTGATCACATTTCGCTTGGTGTGAACGTTAACTCTTCGACTTGGCAGAAACAGCGTTACAATCTAATCTTGTCAGCATGGTGCTTAAAAACCTCTAACTTTTAATAAATAAATATATATATGCTGTTGAAATGTCCCTTTAAGAATGAAACTGTATTTCAGATACAGGACATTGTCGTACAGTATACTATTACTACCATTACAATGAATTATACTGTAGTGATTTGTGTTGTACTATAATCGGATTAATTTGGGCTGCACTTAATGTATGACATTACAAAGACTTGACCTTTCCTGCACTACTCTTTTATTTTTGATTGAGTGGAGTTAAAACTAACTGAACTAAAATTAGTCTAGATTAAAAAAAAATATTAAATTAAACCTTATTTGGACAGATTTGAACTGTTTTATACAATTTTAAATGATCTAAAATGAATCTGTAGGTAGCCAAAAAATATAAAAAATCTAATCCTGGTCAATCACAGATTAAAGTGTAGATGAGAGATATTTAACTGACATCTAATCCCAGGATTAAAAATCAATTTTAGTCTTCTGAACCAGTCTTCAGGAGTGTGTGTGTGGGGGGCGGGGTCTAATTTGTTGTTGTTTTTCTAAGAAAAAGGGAGTTTAGACTTTTGAAGATGTCAGTTTCATATTACTTATAATCGTTACATAAATTGTTTAAGCTGTTGCGTCAATAAAAATTGTTTCCTTAACCAAAGGGGAAAAAATGGCCAAGTGCATTAAAATAAAGAAATCCAAATTTATTTTGTTATTTTTGAGAGAATTATCTTTCCAAAACATTTTCAAATTTTCACAACCAGCTGATTTAATCTCCACGTCCTGAAACAGTTTAACATCATACTGTTTCTGCTCTCACAGTTTCAGACTCACCAGATGTAAAAAGCACGATGGACTTGAGACAAGAATATTCTGCGGTGTCGACCTGCAGCGCCTTCAGCTTCTCCACCTGCTCCTGGAAGACCCGGATGTGGTCCATGAAGGCCACAACGCGCTCTGCAGACATGGGCGAGGCGTGCAAGCCGGCAGCTGCCAGCAGAGGAGCCACATGAAGCGGCATGGAACACTGGGCTGCGTTCAGGACAAAGAGTTCACTCCACGACATGCGTAACAGCGCCACCTAGAATACAAGCAGCGGTTCAGTTATTACAGGAAGTAGATCTCAAGCTTCTTTAATCCTGCTGTGTTTGCATATTTGTTCCTGCCACGGTAACGTCTCTTTTTACAAATTTAAAACAAGTTCTTCTTCTCTGTTTGATCCTCTATGTCGGAGCTATATCTGACCTTTCCCATTAATCAAGTTCTATTTCATTGCAGCATTTTAGAACAAGATAAAAAAAGTTGAAATTTGTAAAGACTTCAGATGAGGCCGCTCTGAAAGATGAATCTAAACACACTGACTCAGCGTGAATCCAAAAACTGAATCAAAAGTAGTTTGACTGATCAATTCTTATCAGGTAAACTTTATTATTTATCACATCACAACAAAAGAAGGTCCGTCATCCCAGCTGGTCCTTATGGCCGCTTAACTTTATACTTATTATTAACTTAATAGTATAAATCATATAATAATTACAGAAGAAAATTTGAATTTTAAAGGTGCTTAAAAAGTTTAAATTTCATTAATTAGTTAATGAAATTGTGGTAAGTGCAAAAATAAATAAATAGACAAAAAATGCAAAAGAATCTTAAACAAATAAACAAACAAAACATGCTGTTCAGTTTATATGAAGTGTGTGTGTGTGTGTGTGTGAGAGAGAGAGAGAATGGGTGAATGTGTAAAGCGCTTTGGGAGTTGTATTACTTAAGAAAGGCATTTTATAAGTACACGCCATTTACCATTTACTTTTCAATTATTTTAACTTGCAGGATCATTTATAATTTAATGGCAGATGAAATAAGACGTAATTTCATCTCATGTGACATAAAAATTAATAGAGTAAATAAAATTAAATGAAGAGAAAGTAGTTACAGCATGGGGGATTGGGATTTTATTTTGAAAGTACAGCATGATGGTTAATGCTCTTGTATGCTAGTAGTGTGAACTTCACCATCAACAGCACTGTCCTGCTCTCATGACGTTTCTGGGTCATTTCATTCAGTTTGGAGTCTTTCTAATCAAACTGGTGGAGCAGATCACAGATTTGAAAACATTTAATAAAAGACAGAACCCAAAAGAAGCAGAAACCTTTTCATTTATATGGATTTACTCTTAAAATCATGTCCAATTAGCATTTAGGTAGAAACAACTGCTAAAGATCCAGTTTAGATATAACTAATACAACCTACATTATAAATAAATACATAAACATAAAAATAAAATGAGTGGCACCAACTTCTAATTCAAAAATCTAAACCGCCAATAAAAAATTAAATTAACTAATCAATTAAACTAATAAATTAAACAAGGAAATAACTGGTTATACAATGTAGGGTCAAAATTTTCTTTCAGCATTTCGGTGAATTAAAAAAATTCAAAACGAGCTTCATTAAAGAGGCTCAATGGGAAGAATAAAAAAATCCCCGAAAGAAAAAGAAACGCAACAATTTTACGAGGATTAAAACAGGAAAAAAAGTGATTCCTTAATAATTTGATGCTGCGATAGTGAGATGTTTCAGTAATGAAAATGTCTTCTAAATGTAAATTTGAATATTTATAGTCAGAGTAATTATTCTGAGTTCATGGTGTAAATCTACACCAGGAGAAATGACTGATCGCTGTTGGTGTTTCTGCCAAGCACATTGCTTTTTACAAGCTACTGTGTGACAGTTAACACAGACGTAAAGAAAAACATTAGCTTTCTTATTTATTTATTGACTTTTTATCTTCTTTTAAAAGTGTTGGAGAACATCTAAAGAAATTTGTTCATTATCTTTCATGAATCTGTCGTGTGGTAAGTTTTCTTTTGGTTTGATAAAAGCTAAATAATTTAGCTGCCGATTAAGTTCATTTCTCTAATTGTAGATAAGAAATAATGGTTAGCATGGTTAGCAAAATGACTGAAAAAAAATAAAAACGGCAGCGGTGTGGATTTATCTTTCCAAATGGGCCGACTCACCTGATCCATGAGCTGCAGGTCGGGGAAGAAGGGAATGTTCTTGGCCCACTCGACAGCGCTGAACAGCAGCCTGGCTGCCAGCTCACAGATGTTCTCGATGCCCATCAGGTTGTTTCCCTGCATACACTGAGCCCCGTAGCGAGACGTGGGGTAAGGCTCGGCACGCAGGAGCAGGGAAATGAAGCCAGATAGGTACGGCTGACTGTTGTATGGGTCGGTACCATTGGTCAGGTACTGTCCAGGACTGCTCTGGGAGTTTGATGTACGTCCCCGCTGTACAGCTGTTGGAAAGAACAGAAGTGAATGCAGCTGCAAGCGTTTTAGATTATTTTTATGCAGTCTTACTTTTAATATCTCAAACTATATCTTTATTAAACTTTTAATAGTCTACAACAGTGGTTCATTGAAAATGGCCTTGCAAAGAGTGAGTCCTAAAAGCCTGCTGGAGTAACTAAAGGGAGAGGAATAAAGAGAAAGGAGCAAATTGGGCATGTAAAATATGTCGGAGGGCGAGCTGCAGAAAGAGGTCGAAGGAGCTGCAACGCAACATTTCTCTGACTCCTAAATGTGTCAGTGTTGGTCTTCTCAGCAGAGCGCTGTAAAGTGGCCGGGCCAAGGCCATTCTCCACTGCTGTTGTGCATCAATGAGTAATGACAAGCAGCAGCTGTTAAAGATATAACACTTCTTCACACCTACATATGTTACGCACCCACACATGAATACATGTAACATCCCCCCGGTCTCTGTATTGGCAAATGGCTCAGCCTGAAGCGAAAAGGGCACACAGAGGCCAAGCTCTCCAACACACACACACACGCCCCCCCCCTCCGGGGGGTGTGGAGTGATGATGATGCGGCGAGTGCTCAAAGGCCCATTTGGAAAACACCTGTTCAGCCATCGCCACTGTCTGACTAATAACTCCATCTACTGTTACACAGAGCAAGTGTGAGGGGCGGGGGGGGTAAAGGTAATGAAAATGCAAACAGGGGCCATGTGTGAGGGACAACTGCAGGGAAAACGCTGAAATCATGAGATAAGGTTAGTGATAAGTTGAGGAAAGAGACATTAAGGAAAAAGAGAAAAATGTTAGACTGAGACGAGACTCCACAAACACAGCAGCGGTTTTCAAAAAGAGACAGGTGAAAAGGTTGAGCGAAAGGTGAAAGAATAGACAGGAGGGGGTTTGGAAAAATGCTTTTCAACTATCACCTGTGGACTCACACACAGCAGCTGCTGCAATCAAACACACCATCTGAAAAATGGGAGGTCAAATGACTCAAGGGTGTTATAAAAATGTCTTTAATTCTAGCCTCTGAAAAAAATGTCTCTGCACAAAAGGTGTTGACCTCAAAGTACTCGTTTTCCCAGTGAACTTGTCAACCCGTGTTCTCAGAGAAGAATGCGGTTTCCTTCAGTAAACAGCGCGGAGTCGCTAAGCTATGAAGTGGTGTTGTCTATCACAAACACAACGTTGCTTAACGGATGTTGGTCGTCACACACACTCCAACAGCTCCCGTTCTGCTCTGCGAGAGACAGCCGCCAGATCGGACACGCGTATCTCTGTTATAACAGAAATATATAAACAGGATCTGGTGCACGTATCTGTAAAATAAGTAAATCTAACATTTCAACTATATGCATGAACCGACTCAATTAAATCAAAAATACTTTTAGTGGACTTTAATTAACTTTATATATTAGTTCAACCAATTCATTCACTGAGTGTCTGCTAAAACCATCAACATAATCAGATAAAAACCTTGTAATGAAGTATTTTCAATCAGGTTGATTAAGTGATCAGAAAACTTACAGACCATAAGCATGAAAGCCATAAAACAAAAACAAACTTTATTCAAATTTGAGCTTTTATCAAGTTGTGTATTTACGATTAAATCTTTTTGTGGCAGTCTATCTCAATAAGCCACAAAAAGGCGATTTGTAACATGGGACAGACATTATGAGAGGATCTATTTCAAGCCAAATCATGATGTTTTTCTAACCTAAATAAATTAAATTTTAATCCTTAAACCTAAACACATCGTCTTTAATGCTTAATTTTGGGTGCACAGCGCCAAAAACAAAGAAAACAAGCAAAAATAACATCTGACTGAAAGCAAAAAGTGTCAAAAGAAAGTAATACTGAGAAGTATTAGTAAAGTACAGGTAGAAGATAGATGAGGCAACAAATGTTTAAAATGTTTAAAAGTCTAAAAAAAAAACTTTTTAAATACAGCAAAATGTAACATTTTTATAAAGATATTTTTATCTTCATGAAAATAGTGAGAGTCTCATTTCACAAACTTTAGAGACTTTCATGTAAAGTTAAAGAAACTTCAGCTGGTTCCCAGTAAGAGGGCGGAGACTGTTGTGAGAATCTAAAAGTATATCAGTCTTTTCTCACTTTAAAAACATTAGACTGTTTATTTGTCAGGAAGGTCTGGTTTCATAGTAATACAGAAAATACTTTATTTGATCATTTTTAGGCTTTTAATCAACAAAATATTTTATTTTGCATCGGTATCCAGCGCATTTGAATTGTTTGATGTAGCGTTGTATTTTAAATTAACCAAGTAATTCTACTGCTTCAACAAGACGTGCCAGACTATTCATCACTTTCCCTCAAGCCCCCTTTAAAGGACCTTGTGTCTTGATTGGTGCGTCAGTGCTCCATCACTGAAGGACACCTTGAACATATCTCTGATACCAGAGGCTTTGACAGAAAAGCAGTATTTTATGCCCTGAGAATGAAAACAGGCTGGTCTTTGTCACATATTGTAGGCACAATTCCTCATGCCACTAGAGGGCACTGTCAAGTGAACGTTAACAGGTTCTGAAGGGACTTCTGAAATGACTCATTCAGGCTACTTCTTCCAGGCTGCCCTGCTTGTGCATTTATAAGTCAGAGTGCTTTTATTACCTAAAAACATCTTAGAACAATTAGTTTCAGCTGCTTCAACTCCACATTCAGCAGATTCATCGAATCTCGACCATTCATTTTGACCCTCCTGTGTCTGATTTGTCATTTCAGAGCTTTTAATCTGCTCTAATATCAATTAGTGATTAATTCTGCAGATGGCTGTGAATCTACTTGATCCACTTGACTTTTCAAAAGCCTCGTTGTGAGGGTCACTCATGCCTGAGAGGCAGAGCACTTGAGTACATCTGACTGAAACACATCGCTCTCTGTTATTTCTTGCCTAGAGAGATAAAGGAAAAGACTGGAGAAAAAAAACGGCAAAAGAGCTGGAGGTGGGAAGGACTAAAGGAACAGAGAGAAAGACATGTGGTGTCTTGACAAATGGAAGGACAGAAAGAGGAGAGAAAAACTGACATTAGAAGTAGATGTTTGGTGATACAATAAAAGAATAAAAAGGGGGGTGGGACTAAAATATAATGCCGGGGTGTCTGCTGTTAGCTGGATGAGACTGTAAAGAAATAAAATTAAAGATACTTCTTCCAAGCGAGTGAAACTGTTCTTATAATGAGGAGCCTGACAGTCCATCCAATCTAATTTGAAAGCATCTGATGGTGGGACATGAAATGAATGGGGGGGTGAGAAAAGTGCATAAAAACAGTGGGACCACCGCAGGTCTGAGCTGTGACTTTCAAAATGCCACTTCAGCAAATGGCAGCTGGCGAAGTGCTGCCTGTCGTCTCTGGGTTAGCCTCTGGGTCACACTGTTAGTGGAATTACAGCAGCTAAATACAATTAAGGCCTATCAACATTTGGACTAAAAAGGTCAGAGCGCTGCAGAAACACAGACCCATTATAGATTGGGTTTATTCTAACAGCTGAGTTTAATAAGAAGCTTTTCCATCGCTAAATCTTCCATGTGTGAACAAAAAATGAGCATGTTTCTTCACACGGACCATCAGACAGTGTCACTGATGGGTCTGTAACGTCTGTAATATTAGTAAACTGTATCATTATAGGATTAAAAATAATAACATTCAGTTATAAAACAAGTTTATGTATAAAAACCATATTTAAGAAGTTAGAGAAATGTAATTCTATATGCTTCAGTGTGTGTGAATGCACATGTGTGATTGAGCTGAGAGGGCAGTGTGTGATGTGACACCAAGGTGATATCCCCATGGCCCTCATAGTTTTATTTTGGCCCTGAACTTTGACCTGCAGGTCACTGCAGTGGAGTAACAAGAGTCAGACCCGAGCAGAAAGGAGCCAGTGTGTAAAGGAAGCTGACAGAGACCGATCGTTCAACATTACTTAGCAAAAAAAAGTGAAAAACTTTCAATCTGATGCCTTTGTGATCATTTTTGAGTAAGCTTGTTGACCTTTTGACTGCTTTTCAGACAAATTTGGTTGAAATATGTGTATCAGCTGTTGCTGTGAGGATTAAACTATACCTTTGGGATTTGTTCTAATGTTACCAAAGAATGAACATGATTTCATAAATAAAGGATGTGGTTTCATACAGTCTCCCCGAGTTCAGGGTCAATTCTGTTTACCTGGTTGTTTGAGACTGAACAAGAACACGTTCTCATTTGAGTGAAACACTTTACGCAGTATTTTATCTCAGTAAAAAACAAAAAACAAAAAAAAACCATCAGCATCCAATTTATACAGAGCACATAAATGTTAGAGGACCTGTAGATTATACGTCTTTTTTCTTTTACATCCTCTTAAAAACAATAAAATCTCACAATAAAATAAAAGTTTAAAACTTGTATTTTAAGAAAAATATTTTTTTGGAGTTGTTGATACAAAAAGTAAAATAAAGCAGGTCCAGTCCACCTTGTTGCACAACACTATTAAGTTTTTAAAATGCTTCAAATTAATATTTCAGCATGTAAAAAATGTACTTTTAGTTAGTCAAGAGAAGGTGTTTTTCTTTACAACTTGAATATTCTGTTTTCTTCCATTTGAAGATAAATTATTAAAAACAAACCACCTACACACGGAAAGAAGACTGTACCAAGTTATCGTTGGAACATAAAGGAGCAGAGGAACGCATCGCATCGACCGTGAAAGAAGCAACAGACCGAAAACCCAGAAAGACAGAGGAGATTCGTACCCGGACGTTTGGAAGCTTTGCTGAATGTCTCTGTCCAAAACTATAAAAACACCTTCAGAATTAAAACTCATCACATTATCCTTATTAGCACTGCTCAGTAAGATGAAATAAAAAACATTGTCTTAATCATCTTTGTATCTTTAATTAGGGAAAATAATCTCTCTCCACAGAATGTGTACAGTCCACCATGATGAATAGATCGTTCACACACAGATGTTCCAACATATTCTGTGTTTCCCAGCTGAGTATTATTACAAGTGACCCAACTGACGCATTAAAACAGGCTGAGCTACTGAATCACAACCAAAACAGTCCAAAGTCAGTTTAGAGTGAGTGCATGGTCCAAGGTCACGAGGTGTTTGTTTACGTCACATTAACTGTATATAAAAAAATAAAGCTGTTTAAATGAGAACAGGTCAGTAAATGACTCGACCCACATACTGTTAAATTACAGGTTTCATCACGTTCACTGAGAAGCTCTGAACCACTTTCCTCTGACAGACATGTAATAATGAGTCTCTTTAGGACGCTGTGGACAGAGGTCAAGTATCAGAATTTGACAATTGGAACATTACTGGGACACATAAAGGTTTTCAGGACAAACAGCAGTGTTTGGACGGTGAACTGCCGTCCTCACTATGGACTAGTTTTAAGTTAATATACACACAGTTAGATTTGAGTGCTCCGGTGGGTATTTACACACCCGAGAGGCCCCCAAACGATTCACACACTTGGACTTTGACTGCAGCCTGTCTGTTATTAACGTTTTTGGTTGACCTACATTTTTCACTGTTGTAAGATATTCTTCATGATGCAATATGGGTCAGAAGAAGCAGCAGTCATGATTCTAGCACTACAAATGCTTGTTGTGTCTGTTTATTATCACTACACTGTAATAATTCCTCACACCAAGTGTCTGAGTGCTCACAGTTTATTTAAGACACACACATAACAGACAATATGACCTTATCATTTTGTATAAATTCATTCAGTAAGCTACTACCCATGTCGTCCTGCCTTCTGTGGCTTGTCCTTGTAAAATTAAAACATTCCCCCTACAGTTCAAAGGAACTGTCATGTTGATTCTCTTTGCCTCTCTGCTTCCTAGTCAGCCTGCAAACTGCAGTGACAGAGAAACAACTGGAGGTTCAATGTAGCTGCCTGGTGAAACAATGACACTATCGCTGCCAACCTTTAAGAGCTTTGATTCCAACTGAAACCAGCCCGGAAATGTTTGCCGTCATGCTGCTGAGAGGTTCTCTGGATAGAAGTTTCCAACAAATGATATTATGTTCAACACAGCAGTCTACAGAAAGAGGTCAAATGTCCCCTTTGGGAAGAAACAGAAAGAAAGAAAAAACACTCACTTGAAAGCGAAGAACTTCTAAATCTGCCACTCACGAAACCTTTAAAATGTCTTCTCAGGCAGCTAAATATGAATCTACTCTGAACAGAAGTCAGGCAGGAATGATAGAGATTTTAGTATTTACTGCAAAAAGGAGAGGTTTCTTCTCCTTTTTTTACATGAGAACATTGTAGAATCAGAAGAATGAGCCAAGTTAAACACTCACATTCTTCATCTGTGATAACAATACAGCCAAGTCAAAAGAAAATCCCAAACTCTCGCAGTCCTTCATGTGAATCTTTCATATCTTTTCAGATTAAAAACCTCTGATTATATACATCACATGGACATTTGACCTGAATTATGCCAGAGAATAAACATACTGCATCCCACTCACACCCTCAAGTGACCTTGTTGAATAAGAAACAGAAAACATGACTTATGGATGACCTGTGGGAGCCAAAGGTGGCCACTTGTTGAAACATTTAATCTTCCAATTCCAAGATTTTCATGCTACATTAAATCATTTATGTGAGGATTAACTTTAAATATTCATAATCAACTTTATACAAATAAGCATTGTTCATTTATCTGATTTTGATTCCATTAAACTCAATCCTTTCTTCACTTCATTCAAAGTGACAGTAGATGGTTTAAAATTTTAAATGAATTTCCAGCTGTCACGATAATCTCACTCTGTGAATCATTGAATTTTTCAGTTGTGTGTTTTAAACTTATATAAACAGTTGTTGGTGAAGCATGTCTCCAGAAAACAACTAAATAAATAAACAAATCTACCAATCACGCAAAAGCTTTAATGTTTGTGACGTCAGTTTTAATTAAAAAAAAAAATGGTTAAAACTGCCCTTCTGTATTTAAACTAGACTATACAGCTAAATGTGTTTTTTTTAGATAATCTAACTTTTTTTTAATAATAAAAACTGCTGCAGCTAAATTCAGCTTAAGTATTGGATAAGTGAGTCTTCCACTGACAGCACTCCTCTTTCTGGTTGAAAATGTTGCACTTCACGCTTCATAATGAGACTGAATCAGAAGGATGGGCTCCTTTCTGCTGTAAACACACTGCTGCGCATCAGGAGATTTCCTCGGGTTCATCCAGTTGGAAAGAAGCATGACCGACTCGGTGTGCCTCGCGGGTTTCTGTACATGCCAAAGTGTACAGTCGACACACATACACACATTTAGGGGAGTTCACTCGCTGGAACCCTTGAGGGATCAGCTCGGATCTAAAGAGGGCGGGTATTCCCACCGTCTTTGTATTTACATGTTTTTTCTCTCTTTTTTTTCTTTTGCTTTAATAAAGAACAAAGGGCGGTGGGGTCGCTGTGCTGCGTGGACAGATTATCTGTCCTTCATCATCCATTGCCTAAGTGTCCTTGAGCTGGGCTGGCTGCCGTTGACCCTATTCTGTCCTCTGAGAAAGGAAATGGGACAAAGTGTGACATCTTCATCAAACACGAATACCTTTGATAATTTAAGTCATGAGTGGGTAAAAAAAACCTTGTTCTGCATCACGCCTCGCAGATCTCAGCTGGAAATTTACACTTTGTTCCCATGTTGGTCTCATAAAATCATTCAATTATTTCCCTCTGAATTTAAAGTATAAACATTTATTCAGATGTGTTGCTGTGGTTAAGATGTCCCACCCTAAAACACGCAAACAAGCGCCAAAAAACGACTGACGCTGCCGACGTCGCAATTAGCAGAGATCTATTTTGTCTCATTTTGGTTCACATTTTAAATACGCGCCAGCTCGCGCCTCGTGGACGGGGTGTCGCTGCTTAATGATAATTAATAAGGGGAAGCGCTCCTCTGCACCAACGCGTTTCCATTGAACGTCTTTGGCATTAACTGACCCGTTGTTAATCCAACACAAAGCAACAAATGTAGCGGCATCCTCTTATAGCGACTCGGGTGTCGATGAACAAACAGCATAATTAAAGCACCGAGACAAAGGAAGGATTTCACAGAGCAGAGTGCGCAGGAACGAGGGTTTGGGAAATGAATGAGGAATAAGAAACGCAGTCCCGCGCGGTGCTGAGCGCTTATTTTACTCTAACAGTACGGTCAGGTAGAACACACGGTCAAACGACTTTACGCACACGTTTCCAAAATGAAGTGTGACTGGAAAAGCGCCACATTTGGACTCAAACGCACAATTTCCTTGCCAAAAATGAGTAAATATATCAGTAAAGTGAGAAAACTGGACCCGATAGGCCAAGACTTGATTAGTTAACATTTCCACGTGAAGAACGCACATCTTTACGCAAAGAAATCGATTATTTTGTGTCCAAAATTCAGACTGACATAATAAACTGACAGAATAGCCAGCTTACCTTCTCTCCTCATGCCGACTTTCAGGCACTTCTTCAACCGGCAGTACTGACACTGGTTCCGGTGGTGCTGGTCGATGGGACAGTCTCGGTTCCCCCGGCAGGTGTATGTGAGGTTCCGTCTCACCGAGCGCTTAAAGAAGCTTTTGCATCCCTCGCAGGTGAACTGACCATAATGCTTTCCACTGGACTTGTCTCCGCACACCATGCAGTCCACGTTTGGGATCTTGTCGCCGGAAAGTGTGTCGTTTCCCGGGGTGGAACCGTTGGGAGTTCCCGGTCCCCCACCAGGTTCCTGGCCGCACATCTGGAGCTGTGACCCCGGGTCTGTAGAAATGTTCTCTGGCCATTGGTTTACTACCATTGCCATGCTATCCCCAAACAATTGATCTTTGTTTAAATCACAGGAAAAAGTCAGAGTGCGTGAAAGAGATCCGTCCTGACGTCTTGAAAGAAAACTGAAATGAGAAACAGCGAAGAGGCGCTCCTCACTTTCAGAGTTCAGTCTGAGCTTAATCAAGTCAGTTTGAAAATTTCACCTCGTACTTTAGCTAAACATCTGACATCAAAGTTTGCAACAACAGCGGGGCATCAACATGATCGATGTATAACAGCCGACAACTCCCGATGTTCCTGGCTGCGCAGCAATCCATAAACAAGTTGTTCTTCAGTGAAAACTCTGGGGAAAAGTCAGTCCAGTAAATCGGTGACTGTGCTGTCAGAATAAAACCCTTCCAGGTTTCACGCGTGAGGTTTGATCCTGAACCAGAGAAAAGAAACGCACAGAACCGCCCAAACAAAATATCTGGCGTGTCGCGCTTTCATTCAGCCGACTGCATCAGGAGTTTCTACAAACCAACACGGAAACCATAAACTGAGTTTAAAGTTAATACTGACCACATGTGTATTGTGTTAACTGAACCAGGGATTTATTTAGTCACAGCGGCACAAAGCGCAAGTCCCGAGAAGTGGACACCCTGGTTCCTCTTCGTCTTGCGCGCCGCGGTGAGAAAGTAGAACGTCAGCGGACGCTCGAGGATTTATTTACCAAACACACAGCAGAAATATCCTATTTGCTTTCAAGTTGATCGTCCGTGAAGGAGAGATTATGCAGAACCTGGTTAAAATGTGAGCAGTATGTGCCGCTCGTGTGAAGCCTGTCGCTTCTCCCTCCGACCAGTTGTCTTGTCTTTGAGAGTCAAAGCCACAGTTTGGGGAAAGTGTCAGCGGCAGGATACTTCGTACGGATGCCCTCCCCTGGCGGCCTTCCATATAAGGTAATAAATGCCAAATAAGGCTGCTTCTCCTCCCCTTGGCGCGAGGTAAAAGACGGGAAGGGCCAGCAGCGATTGGCCCCAAAAGCCTGTTAAAAGCACAAGGAGTTGTATGATTGGACCGTGTTCGATCGGGATGGATTTGACTGACAGGAGCGGTTTTCAGCTGCACATCGGGATGGCAAAATTAAAATAAAGAGTTATGGATCTTCTGCGTCTGAATTCTGAACATTTAGTTACTGCAGCGCGTTACTTCTGCGCATCTTCATTTATCTCAGACAAACTTCTAGTTTAAAAGGACTAACTTCTAAATGTCGCTTCATCATCATGAGGCTTTCGTTTTTTTTAGGAATTGCACTTTTATGATTTGCGGCTTTACAACTTTTTAGAATGCTATCTGAGCGATTTCACGCAAGTGAAGCACGCAGCGGACGTTAACATTTTGCTTGCGGGATTCAAACTTTTAAAAGAGTCAAACTGTTTTTATTTATAAGAATAAAAGAAAAATACTTATTAACAAATTTAACGAGGTAGTATTTATCTGCTCCAAAAACCTGTGCTATTTCTGGTGTGTGTATGCATATGTATATATATAGTTATTTCGTGGGGTTTTTACACTTTAATTCGCTGCTAGTGGACAGAAACCTCTGTGGTAATTAACAGTGACATTGTTGTCTTCTGATGGGGGATTTAACACCCAGAGCAGCAGGGACCTGATTATTGTCCCAGATATGGTCCTGATTTGTCATGTGAGGAGGTCGAGTAACCCCCACCCCACCCCCCATCCCCCCAGCACCCCCACAGATATGTGCACACACATTATCTACTATCTATCTATCTATCTATCTATCTATCTATCTATCTATCTATCTATCTATCTATCTATCTATCTATCTATCTATCTATCTATCTATCTATCTATCTATCATCTATCTATCTATCTATCTATCTATCTATCTATCTATCTATCTATCATCTATCTATCTATCTATCTACAGACAGAGAGAAACTGAAAATTTGAGGTTTGAGAAAGAAGAAAAACACTAAAATGGACAAAACTCTGAGGTCCAGGGTGGAGCCCCGTTCTGCCTGAGGCCATAAAGTTGGCCCTGCACTAGGCTTAATTGCTGTCACATGTAACCTTACCTGTTCCCCAATTAGCCCCACGACTTGCTATTAGGAGACTCTGTGAGCTGTGGTCCCAGTGACTAAGGGCACCTCAGGGTTTGGGGCCTAATAATTAGAGTGTAATTTAATCCAAGTGAGGCTTATGATCAATTTGACCAGGAGTTCACCCAAAAGAGGCAAATTAAATGAGGATCAGCGTGGTGTCTACCCATTAATCTCCCAGTAAAGACAATGCCAGTCCAGATATTTATCTTAATGACAAAGTCCCATAATGTTTTGAAAAGTTGAAATTAAAGTTAGTTGAATTTTCAAGTAACAGAATTGAATCACATACATAAAGCTTTAAAAAAATCATTTTTCTGTTTTGTTTTTTTATTCCAGTTGCTAGTATAAATCAAAGATTTTAATGACATGATTAATCCATCAATATAGGCTCTGTTTTTTTTCTGTGCAAAACTTTTTTTTGCTTTATTTTGAAATTAATTTTAGGTTTAAATGTCTTTGATACTTGTGCTTTTTGATATTAAATTACAAATTTCTTTATTAACAAATACACATTTTAACTGAACTCATATTATGCAAAAATAATTGAACTTTTTCTCTATTTCTTAAACATTAAAACACACAAATCCAGTTTTCTGTTCAAATGCACAAACTGTACATGCCAGCACTCGCAACTTTTATTTCATCCTTCATCCAGCTGTAGAGAAGGCCACATAGCAGAGTTAACATGTCTGAACTTAGAGAGTTAAGCTCCGGACCATAAATTTTTCATCTTATCTGCGACTGATAATTCCCTTCACCCAACCTGCACTGCTGGATCACGGTAAACTTTGTCCTGCCGTATCTAAAAATCTTATAACCAACGTATAGAATAGTTTGTGAAACTTAAATATATGTGATGCTTGGTGATGGATGACAAGACCAACTGTTTCAGGAGGCCCTGACACACGAGGGTGTCACTGTGAGGCCATGGGGGTGGTAAACATGACCGCACTGCGTGGCCTAGGAAATGCAAGGGCCACTAGTTTATGTGTTAATTTATAGACGACTTGACAACGCCTGTGCCAACAACTCAGTTCTCAGCTTCAGCTCATGCTAAATATGAGTCATTGTGGAAAGAAGTCACAAGTGAACAGGTCTGCAACCTGAACATGATGCGGAAATAGAGACTTAGAGCTGAGAGGAGCATGTTTGTGAAGAGGGCTCATGTCTTGCATGAGCCATGAACAGATATTATCTGGATGTTCTGCACTCACAGAAGGTTAATTGCTTTTGTAGTGCTTCAGAAAAGACTGCTGACAGACAGACAAGGAGAAGATTGTTGATTGCTTCCTTTTTATGCACCAAAAATATGTAACAAGAAGGATTACAGTATGAGTTTTAACCTCACCTTCTGATGTGCAGATCAAGAGGATTAAGGAGTTTTTTTTTATTTTCGTAAATTGTTTTTTTAATTTGGATGTTATCAGTTGGGATGAAATACTTTTTCTCTCTGTCCTTCTGAGACCCATGTCTGAAGTTACTGGAACTTTGCACAATCATATACTTTTATTTAATTTTTTTAAGTTTTAAATTTATATTTCTAGCTTTTAATAAAAAAAAAATTAGATCTAGATTTTTTGAAAATCTTTGAACAACAAATTATTTTTTTAAAGTTAGTTTGTTAAAGTTTCTCATTTCAAAAAGAAAGTTGAAACCAAAACTTCACACCAAAGTGAAGCACAGATCTCTGGAGGTTTTGCACACGCAGCAGTGTTTTACACTGAAAATCCACAACTGGCTGTAGAGATGCAGAGCTGAGTTTCTGAGAGTCAGCACTGTTTCCTTTGGCCGATTGGGGTTGATTAAGAGGTTAACTGTGGAGAGGCATGGCGTCCTTAAGCGAGATTTATCTGTTCCTGCTCTGACCCCTCGGGGGTAGCTTCCCTCACCCCCAGTGTCCCCAGGATTTATTTAGTTATTTGTTTATCTGTTAGAAGGGGTCACCCTTCTTCTCTGCACTACATCCCAGCCCTGTTTGTGCATCTCAAACCCATTTTTCATCCTGTTTCTTGTGGGATTATAGAGCTGGTTCCATTTGCTGACTAAGCAAAGAGGACACAAGCGAAGGCCCCGTCAAGTCTCGTGACCTTTAACTCTGGACAGCGATACACTCCCAAAATTGGTTATTTTCACTTAACACATTTTGCTATCAGTTCAACTTTGGCCCCATTTAGAGGAATTATGGTGTTTTCATAATTGCTTCCTGACAGTTTTAATTCAGTTGTGCTTGAATTTATTACTGTTGATTTCCTATTTTTGTTTGATTTCATGGTGCTTGCGTAGTTTTCTTGAAGGCAATGGGAAATAAAAAATAAACTTGTCATTTCTCACAGGAAAACATTTTTTAAATGAACATCATCTATACACATCATTTATTTTGCAACATGACATCCTGTTTATTTTCTTTGGTATTTAGATTCATCCCAACTTCTTTGGACAGAGCTGTTTATTTGTTTAAGAGTGGGCGGGTTTTACTGCTTATTAACATGTTTTGTGTCTTCCAGTTCATTTTGTCATGGAACATATAATTTATATATGTTGTAAGAGTTAAAAGGTAAACAGTCAAACAAACAAAGTACAATCTTTAAGTGATTTCTACAGCCTACTGTCTTTAAAAATGTCACACATACTCACGCTCTCACACCTCTTGTGTAAGCGGGCTTGTCGGTGTTGAGAGGCAGTGGGCCTTTTACTGGGGGTGAGGGGAACGCAGGCCAGTGTATTGGTGGGGGGGCTATACAGGGAATGCTATGTGGCTTGCATGACCTGACATGTCTCTGAAGCTGGAGGGGGTCTTGATCTTTGACCCAAGGCTCCAAAACTAGGAAGATGAAAAAGGGGACGGGGTGGGAGGGTTTCACCTCTAAACAAGGGCTTCTGTTTCGACCACTCCAGGAATGTCTGTTCCATAAAAAGAAAGAAAGACAGAGATAGAAAACTGATTATCTATCTATCTATCTATCTATCTATCTATCTATCTATCTATCTATCTATCTATCTATCTATCTATCTATCTATCTATCTATCTATCTATCTATCTATCTATCTATCTATCTATCTATCTATCTATCCATCCATCCATTACAACATTTAAACTTTCAAACAATGGTCATGTGATCGGTCAGTAAATTGAAGGCAGAGTCCTTGTGATCAGATCAGAGTTGGTGCTGCACTGCAGGGGTTGAGTCAGGAGATAACCTTGTTTCTCTGTAATGTCTTCCTTAATGTGGAGCTGCTGCTGGTTGTGTTACCGACACAACTCAAGGAAAGCTTGAAATCAGTTTCTTTACTGAAACTTTGACATGATAACTGCTGAGAGTCTCAGTGGGGACTTGTGCAGAAGTTATTTTTGTGTCCTTGAAAGATAAAGAGGTCAGTGGGCAACGAGTCAACAAAGTGGCCATCATCAAATCTGTCTGTAGTTAGCTTTGATGAAAACTCTCTCAGAAGAAGCAGATATTTAATCAAATGTAAAAATATGAAGGAAATAATATTTAATAACACATAATAATATTGTGCATTTAATCCCCAAATTGTTATTAATAAATACATAGTTTAATGTTAACAAATGTCGTATTGATAATCATATGAATAAATATGAATATCTGAAATGTAGAAATGAAAAACCTTATTTATAAAAAAGGTTTTAATGAAATATAATTTAACATGTTTGCATGCAGTTTGGGTCTGTGAAACCTGCAGGAAAGTCAGAATCAATCCAGTCATCCATTTCTTTACCCTCCGTTTCCTGCTCAGGGTGACTGTATCTCCAGCAGTCACTGGGCAACAGAAAAACCAAAAAGAAACACTAAACCTTCAGCAAAACGAGAAGAAAACTGATCTGAACAGGCTGAAACACTGGAACACAACAGCAGATATTATAACAGCAAAGAGGTGTGTAAAATAAGAACAGGGCAGTCGGGTAACAACTTAAAATAGGTGCATGTGAACACAGGAAGCAACATTAGCATGAAAGGTCTAAAGGTAAAAGCTGTTTCAAAATAAAACAGAGAGTAAATGTAAAATAGAGTAAAAGTGACCAAAATCAGAGAAATCTCAAATACAGAAAAATATAAATAAAACAACTAAAAATAGCCAAGGTCGTTAGCATAAGTAACCAAATGTTTTTCAAAGGTATTGTTTTTTTTTAAATGTGAAGGTCCAATAGATGTTTTATCATATGGTTCCAAAGTCAAGTTGTAACCACCTAAACATTGAAATCCAAGATGCAGTGGTGCAAAAAGAGTAAATGATCTCCTTGAATGTTGGACGCTGGAACTTGAACTGTGTCTTAGTGTTGTGTAAGTTACCTATTGAACCATCTATCTTACAAACCAAGTCACATAAAGTGTTCCTATAGACTATGCAAGTTTGGAATTGTTTCTTGCTGTTTTAAAACATTACATACGCAAAATTATTATTGTGGAAATCAAAAAGAAGTGTAATAATTAGCAGATGCTTTGGACAAAATTTAGACAAATTGTCAGACAAGTCAAACAGACGTAACAGTAATTTTTGTAAAAGGTCAGACGAGTGAACTTTTTCCTGCAGGTTCTATTTGTGGATCACAAATCCCTGTTGATTTTGCCAGCAACTAATCAGAGCTCATATGGGGTTTTCGGCCTCAACTCGGACCCGTAGTAACTTCTGATTGGATCAAGGCTAATCTTCCAGGATGACGTCCCTATGATGGAATTTCCACAGGCCTTCCATCCAACGATAATTACATGACCCAGGAGATCTTCAATACCCCGAATAAGGAATGAATGTGATGTGAGCATGTTCTCTGCACTGATAGTGGCCACTGCTGTCTGGTTGCTGCGCAGCACCAGTCAACATGAAGTACGCAGCTCTGAGAAACCGTGATACACTAACTGAAATCTGAATTGCCCTGCAGGGATATCAATGCATTTAACTTATTAGCACAGAGGTCTAACTCAGAGTCTATCCTCTAAACTGCTAAATGTCCGTAGGGGTGGTAAAAAGGACAGATTCCCCTCCCTGTAGTTAAAATCTCAGACGGTGGTCTTTAACGCATTCTCCTACTCCAGCTCCCTCCCTCCCGGACTCCCAATAAAAACCTCTGACCAACAGTTGACCTTTTGCATATCCCCTTCTCTGCTCTGCTCTCCGCTGCCTTCTTTTTTCTTTCCATCCCTTCCTTCGTCTTTCTGCCACAGTGGCACACAGTGGCCAATGAGAACCAGCAGCTGCAAGAACGGAAGGGTGGGGTTTGGAGTGTCAGGGTCAAGGGGGGTCACAGTACTGGTAAAGTCATCGTTGGGCATCCAGTAAAGGGATGGTGACATCCATGCACCCCGTGCACCCCTGTTTCTCCTCCCCCTTTCCACCTCACACTCCCTTGAGGCCCCCTTTGGCCCTGGTGTTCCTTGGCTCTCAGAGGTCAAGACAGCCGAGGGTTAATAAAGTGATACCAGGTGTTGGCCAGAGAGAAACATCAACCCCCCTCCCCTTTTTCTTCTCCCTCAACTCCCACCAACAGCAAACTGAGGGCCCCCCATTTCACACCACTGAATCCTGCTGGGACATCAGGCCCATTGGAAGGGGTGGCCACGCATGTAAGAATAAAAACAAGCCTCAGGTACAATTTGCCCTCCCTGTGTTTGTGTGCACTTCATGTGTGTGCAACTGTACACGTTGCACAAAACTGCCATCGTTCATAGTGAGGAGGGAAAATACAAGCAAGCTGAGAGGCATCAGAACTCATCGGGGCCTCTGGGACAATATGGGGTTAACCAACCCTACAAAGTGGCCGATTATGTCTCAGTTCAGGAAACAAGGAAACCAAAAGGATCCAAAATCCTTCTACAGTTGTTTCCCTGGATCAGTGAACACACAAACACACACATGTTCACAGGGAGGGGGTTAAAGTTAGCTCTGAGGCTGTGTAAAGACAAGAATGGTGGTTTCTTCTCTTGATCACTTGAAAAGAGCAGGATGAATAGCTGAGAAGATCAAACCCAGTGAAAGGAAGTCATTGTGGTGAGTGCAAATGGCCTCTGACAACGAGCAAAGAACAAACAGAAAAAAGCTGTCAGAGTATGAGTGCTACACTGTTGGGAGGCTGAAATTAATGAGAGAGAGTTCTGGCTTGTATTAGTAAGTGTGAAAAAGTGCGCATGAGAATTTAACCATGTGTGTGCAAACATGTGCCAGGATGTTTGCAAAAATGCCAGAAGCTTGCTCTCATCTTTTTAGTCCAATCTGCTAAATGAAGGGGTCCTAATTAACGCTAATTAACATCAACGACAAGTTAGGGTCATTAGTCCAGCTAATCCCCCGTTTACATTTTCCCTTCTCACCGGAACCCTGCTGTCTGATTCTTACACAGTTACAGAAAGAATTCTTTGTTACCAGGTCCTGAATCAAAGATACAAGATCCCTTGAAACGAGTTTTCTCCATTAGGTACAGAGAGTCGGTCCTGATCCGAAAACTCAAACAGCCTGGGGAGAGAAAAGAGGAGGGGCAGGGAGGTCAATCCCCACGTTTGCACGCCTCCATCTGATCCATCAATGACTTGTTGGCTCTCTTTCATGATCCCTTGTCATTTCAGAAGAAACTAAATCAAAGCATGAAAATGAAAGTGAAGGTTCTGATACTGAGTTGACTGAGTGTCAGAATTCCAACTTTTAGCTAAAGACAATCCTTTCTGCCAGTGAAATGAGTGAATGATAACTGTAGGGTAAGATTACTGTCAACAATACGTGTATTATTCATTGATAATTCATGCAGTGTCTTTACTAGAATACGACTTAAAAAGTTACAACTTCAAGAATTCACAAATACAAAGTTCAAATTTTCAGTTTCTCTTCTCTGAACAGAACATCAGTGAAAGGCTGTGAATACAAATCTGTTGTTCTGGTATTCAAACCGAAAACTGTGACAAGGTCACAGGATTATTAATGGAGATCAGATACATCAATGATGTATCTGATCTTCTCAACTTAATAACAGAATGATGAACCAAATAAACACGGGATTAATGATTAATATTGAAGAAGGAAGTAAACAAACTGTTTTTAATAGTGATATATACAAAATGTGAAACATTATCTGATTTTGTTCAGTTGTTTGGTCATCGTCATGATGTTAAATTTAAAATGCTGGTGATGTGGATGTATCTGTTTGGGCATCATCTCATCTGAGAGTTTAAACTTCCTTCTGTTAGAGAATAACAAATGAATTATTCTTGGTTCTTGGTGAATATAAACTGTGAGGTACATGAGATTTTTGAGTTGTATGAGATTAAAGTGATTAAAAATGTTAACAAGTAATTCATAAAGTAACTGCCTTCAACACAGTCTAATTATTAGTTGTTTTCTGGAGTAACATTCATAAACATTTTATATCTGTTGTAAACTTTCCATTAAAACATATTTTTGCAGGTATTCGGGGCTTCATTAGTTATAAATTATAGACTCAGGGAATGTCAGATCTTTTAAAAAACATGATTTTTTGGATATGAAGTAAATATCAATCAGCTTTTCTGCATGTTTAGATTCATTTGGTGAGATACAGCTGATTCTTTAAATTAGATTATCATCAGAAAAGTGCAAACAAGTCAAAGAGAGGAGGACTTGATCTGGATGCTGCTGTCACCTCACGGATTAAATAAAACTTCCTCTTCCAACTAAGATTAGTTGGACTGGAGCAACATATTACGTGTTTTTCACTTAGATTAAAAACATAATTATTCCTGTTAAGATTAAACATAAGCTGCTTTTCTTTCAGTCTTTTTGCACTGAAAAATAAAAACATGAATTTCCAGCACATAGCGTGATCTTGTGTTATGTTTTGGCTGTGCGAGTGAGCACAATAGAAACACAGCTGTGGTGATCAGTTTGGGCTCCCCGGGAGCCACCGGAGGCCCACAGCACATGTTCATTAATGATCAGTTACAAAAGGCTACAATGGGAGGTGCTACTTGCTGAGGTTTGTACTTGTTTCCATATCAAACCTCTTGAATCTCTGCACCACCAGCTAAATGTTTAAACCTGAATTAGTATTGACTGCTGATGAGTCGACAGTTTAATCTCTTACTGATGGAGGTTTTTAAAGTCCTGGTTAGTTATAAAGAGACTTCAGGCTTCTACAATCAGGGTTTTTTCTAAAGGTTTTTGTTACTGTCTATTGATTGTGCAACTTCTGTTTTTATACATCAACTCTGATTGTAAAGCTGGTTTAATCTTCAATTTGTCTTAATTGTAACAGAAACAATAGTGGATCTTCTGAGCAACCAAGATGCTTTATGCCAAGAAGAATGATTCATTTCTCACATTAAAAATAAAACAGGAACACGGAGGAACAGAATCTGTTTATTTTTGGTACAAAGTATTGTCCTTTAACCCAACATGAAAGGCTCTGACTGACAGATGACCCAGTGTGGATCTGAAGCATTCTCAAACAGATATCTTAAAGCTGTGGATGAGGTTTTATAAAGTTTAGGAGTTTCCTCATGATTCCTGCAAATGTTTCCAACAGAAGAAGAAGAAGAGAGAGTTTGGAATGTTCTGATAACTAAAACAGTTTCAATGAAAAGCTGCCCAAGCTCAGCACATAAACACATTTGCAGACCATGCATGCACAAATGCATTTCTGTACACATGCACACCCTAGCACCTAGCCCTCTGGGGCGATCCACAACCCTCCCCCCTACCCTGAAACCCGATCTGTAGGCATGCAGCGCGGAATTCTCCAATCGCCCTGACTTTTGACCTATGCCCTTTTTGGCAGTGCACAGAAGAGAAGATGAAGTGCCCAAGCCTCTCTCTTCCCCAACACAAAAAATCCCCTGTTCTAGCAGCCCTCCCACACATGGACGGGCACACATAAAGCACACACACACACACTGATTCCCATTTAGGACGCCTTGAGGCCAAACACTCTCTCTGTGGGGCACATGATCAAAATGATCCCTGATACATAGGTAGCAGATACATGTGCATGTTTTTCTGTCACAGAGAGACCCAAGCAGCGAGACGGCAGGTTCCAGAGAGGAACTTTGACTTTTAAAACCTTTTTTATTGGATTGCTCACACCAGAGTTGTCCCGGTTATTAAAGCTTTGAAGGCTTGAGTTTGAGTGAACAACACAACAGGCAGCTTTTGTAATCATTATCATCATAATCATGGTTACAATTATCCTCACTGTGGTCATCAGCAGAGAAGAAGAGACTGAGACGTTGGACAGTGATGGATTGTCCCTGCCATGTGTTTCTGTCGTTTAGCCCTTGACTCAGGTTTTAATGCGGTCTCGCTGTGTTTTGTGTCTCTGTAAATAATATTCTGTTTTGAATAACTTGCTTTAAATCTGCTCCTCCTTCCAAAGTGTCTGAATATGATGTCAAATCCTCATCAGAGGCCTTAAGAAATGTTTTAATTCTTTCCATCTTTAAAACAGAACTGTTGTGCACGTTATCGTTCCCTGCAGTGATGATCAGGTTAATTAAAGGGTAAAACTTTGATTTAAGTCTTCATATCATTGTTTGTTTGTTTATTTCCTCTCCACGACTCACTAAACGTGATGCAGCTGACAGGAACAGAAACAGTTTGAACACTGAAGAGAAAAAAAGAAAAGCACATTTTACTAGATTCCAGAGTTTTATCTTTATTCTAACTTTATACTTTCTTAAGTTTTTATTGTTTATTTAGGATTAATGTTTTAATTTTTCAAAAGGCCCTCTCTAGTGTTGTATGTCAGCGTTCTTGCTACAAACACTATGATATTTGTATTGAAGGACTGTTTTTTCTTCCTTTGACCTTCTGACCCTTAAAATAATAATGGTAGAGACTTACATCACCAAACATCTCCAGTTAAGATACATGCAAATGTTCCAAATATCCAACCTGGATAAAATGATCACTATGTACTAGTGTTTTATATTGTATTAATCTTCTGTAAGAACTAACGGTTATGACCCAAAACAAACATTTAACTGAACAAAGTGCCAAAAGCGAAGAAAAATCTAAGCACACAAATAAATTGGGTTGGATGTAGTTTGTAGGTGTCTTTCACAGGGACGTTCTAACCTTCAGTCTTTTTTAATTCTAATTGCAACATCAAATGATATTTTCTTCTATTCATCAGCTACAGCGCTTTTCTGAAAATGAGGTTAATATGTGTAAAATTACTTTATTTCAGATTTACAAAGTTGTTCCCATATGTTTGACCCTGGATCCCAAAATGCGTCTTTAAAAATCTCCGGAGCACCACCTCTCCTCCACCATCTGACCGCTGCCATTTGTGCATTGTGAGTGTCCGGCATGGCTGCTCTCGTCATTTTCCCCTTTGATTGGCCTTCACACAATGTAATCAGTGTTGCAGCTGTCTGAAAAGGCCTCTTGTGCAGTATCTGAGCAATGCCGATCACCCTGATGCGTCCACAACTTTGCTTTTAGTTCCATTCAGGCTCTGTGACAAACGGCAAACTGTCTGGTGAGCATGTGTCAAGGCACTTGATTTACTGCTTTGTTTGACTGCATTGGCCCTTTTCTGAATGTCA
>SSNP01000010.1:6788072-6805572 GCA_006937955.1 Pachypanchax playfairii | reverse complement strand
TCTGCTTCATAAACAGTTTCAAAGGAAAATAACCCAATTACAGGCAAATAGAGTAAAAGTCTTCCTTTAGATCAGTCCAAACAAAGCATTACTTATGCATCACTTGACTTCCAATACGTGACCCTTCGGACAGCAAGATGCCCTTCCCTCTCCCTTCTCCCCTCTCCAATAGGGTGTTAAGAACAGCTCGCTCACTCCCCAGGGAATGCTGGGAAAGGAAAACCTCCACATCTGTCCCCCGATGGACATCAAGACATTCCTTAACAGAAAAAAAGAAAAACTATAAACATAAGTATTTTAAAGAAAAACTGAGAGGAGATAGACAGACTAAACTCCTTCAATGACGGAGAGTTTTTGTGAATGAAAGATGGATTTAGCCTTATGAAGCCATCCATCACTCTCTTCAATGGCCCAGTGGGCTGAAGGACAGAACCAGGCACCTGGGGCCTCTTTCAAAAGGCCAAAAGCAGAGGAGGGAGGAGAGGAAGACGGCTGTAATGTGCTGGTGGAGCTGTGATCTTTACCTCCCTCCCTCCAGAGAAGTCAGCAGGGAAAGTGATTAGCTCTGCCTCTCTCCTCCTCCTCCTCCTCCTCCTCCTCCTCCTCCTCCTCCTCCTCCTCCTCCTCCTTCCCTCAGAAGCAGCTTGTAACAGTTTTTGCCTTTCTTAGTGACGCCAGCAGCTAATTTTCTCACCTCACTAATGTCCCTTTTTACACTGAAATTCCTGCAGATGTCCAGTTTTTTTTAACACCTTCAAATCGGTTGAAGAAGCTGATAGACTTGTTTCCTTCTGCAGCAGATAAATTTGGTTCTGCCATAGTCCCAATCCATTACACGTTTCACAAATACACTGAAAAACAAGGTTAGTAAAAGCAACACAGAGGACACGTGTCCTAACTTGTAATAGGTAGTTCATAAACATTTCTATATGCAAAACAAATGCAATGACAAAGTGTTAAACATATTTTTTCATCGTTCACGATCCAGAAAGACAAGTGTGATTCGTTTCTCTTGAGAAAATTCAAACTGTGAACTTGTCCGAAGCTTGAATACCAGACACGATGCTTCTCTCATCCAAATCCACAAAAAGAATCATCACCTGGTTAGTTTTCATTCTCTGTGCCATATCATTATAAACAGAGATGTAAACACACTTTCACACCAGGGTGTGACAAATGTGAGATGTTGTTGACCCTCGTCTGTCCCCTCTCGTTCTGTTAGGGTCCCTTAATGTTAAGGTCACAACCTGGCAGTTTTATTGGCACTCTAAAGTCATCAGTGCTTTGGGATTGGATGAAAACCTGCTAATGAAGTCAGTAATTGGTCCAGTTTATCAGTTTATTAGCTGCTCTGGCTGTGAGAACAGCTTTAACAGATAAAGTAAAATATACATCATTAGTGTCCACATCTTAAATAGAAAAATCTGTTTGATAGATGTTTTAAACTTCTTTCATCTGTGTTACATGAAAAATACAAGAAGAGTCAGAGAATTAAAGTTAAAGACGATGAAAAACAGCTGCTGTCTTCAAAATTTAGTTGAAAAATTAGTTGGTTATTTTTCTTATCTTAAATAAAACCTGCAAATGTCACAGACTTACCAACAGGTTCATTTATTTACTGACAAGCTAATTCATACTCTGAAGCTAAAAACTGATGGAAAATGAGTTCACAGTTGTCATCCAGGTATATTGTGTCGTCCTTGTTGTCTGGTTCATGGTGGAGTGAAAGGTTGTGCACGACCTCTGATAAAGAGGAAAGCTTTGTTCTGTTTTGTCAGGTTTATCTTTGTGCCCCGTCTCTTTAAAAACCTCTGAATGAGTGAAAGGTCCTGACTCTGCACTAAGCTGCAGAATAGATGTCAACCTCTGCATTTAACCTGCATGTTGATACCCCCCCCCCCCCCCCCCCCCCCCCTTAACTCATACTGATGATATGTTTTAACACATAGAGAAACACGCGTGTTAATGTTTTGATATGTTGATAAATATGCAGGTGACCCACAGAAACCTGTTCTGGATGAACTGTCAACAAAGAAGAGGGAAACAACTGTATAAAAGCCCCCTGCCCCCACTCACCCACCATCCTTCTCCCCACCTCACCCACAGAGTCCTTTCTCCCACTGACCAATGTTCAGGATTGCCCCCTCACCTCTTTGACCCCCCCACCACTGGACCCTTTCACTCTGTCACAAAGGCTGCCAGGGGCCATGTTATTTGAGGCACTAAAGAGCCATCCCACCCGCCCGCCCCTCGGACAATGACCCCCCCATTGGGAGCTTTCTTACTCTCACCTCCCTAATGACAGGTTTCATCCTCTTTGCCCCCCCACCCTCCCCGGGAGGGGCTGTTGCTGCCAGCTCAGCCCACTGTCTGCTTGTGGACCCACACTGTCAATGAAGTCACCTCCTCACTCACTAATTCACACTTTCACTCTCCTATAATGAATGTGTGAATGTAACTGTCATGTCACAGGTAAATACTGCTGCTTTTGGCATTTTATCAAACAGAAATGAATAATTTCATAAAAATGCAACGAGAACAAAATCTGCATAAATCTGTTACAATCGTGTGTTTGTTTCAACAGTCGTTGTTTCTGTGAGGAAGAAGAGTCGGATGAAGTCATATTTTATTCCATGTGACTGGTTTGACATTCACGTGAAGCGCCTGTCCAACATCTGCATTTCACACACTTCTCCACACCTCTGCATGAGGCAGGTAAAATGATGGAGATACATACCAGCTGCAGTTCTGTTTTTGTTTTTTGGAGCCGCTTGTTGCCAAGGATACACAAAGGAAACTGCATTAGCCTCATCTCATTCAAGCTCACATCACACACAGCTTTAGACTGATGACAGATGAAAACCACCTTGTCACCTTAATTTGATTTCAGGGTGATTCAGCAGCTTCCAAGAGTCCAGAAGGTCATGAAATGTACTCAAAATACAAACAGCTCTGAAAACTTTGAATTCAAGCAAAGAAGCACCTAAACTTTGCTGGACATTCCTCTGTGACAGCTGCATTATTCCCACTGACAGCAAGCTGAAGAAAACCTTTCAGTCATCAGTAAGACGTGGTCACTCTGGGTCTCAGAGGTTACTGGTCATTCATTAGGCTGCAGCCGCTCCTTTCACACAACATATCCCTTTCTGCAGGTATGTTGTATTAATCTGTGATGATTCTCTGTGTGATGACTCAGCATGCATCAGCTACAGAAATAAAAAAAATAAAGTTTTAAACATAATCAGTGGCAGAGAAAGTTGATAATTTTCACTCTGTTTGAATGTTAACATGCAAATTAACATGCAAAAGACAGAATTAAAAATACATTAATGTCCAACAGCACAAACAGACTCTAACAGTTGAATTACCTCAACATTTCCTGACGTTTTGCACAAACCTGTTACTCATTGTTTTACCTCGGATGTGTTAGAGAAGATTAAAATAAAACAAAGCAGAACTCGAGCACGAGGATTTATGTTACCATATAAAGTCCTAAAAAGTCTAATTTTAGTTTGTTAAACGCAGGATTTTTGCACAGCTCAAAGCCTCAAACCAGCAACAAGAACATAATGGGCACTGAAGCTTGAATTCTTGAGATGATTTAACTTTGAACATAATAGTTTGTAGTTAAATGAAAAGGTGAGTGAGGGGAGATTGGAGGATCGCTGGTGGGCGCTGAAGGGAGACGAGGGCGAGAAAATCAGCCACTGTGCAGCAGTGACATGAAGGCGACAGGGTGTGACAGGATAAGCTGTCAAACTGCAGGACGCACCAGGACAAATATTTCACTCTCTCACAGAAAGACTGCAGATAAACACTCAGATCAAAGCACAGTCACATTTCTGGGTTTCTAATTAAATCAGTTTTTATTAATAATAAATGCCAATCTGCTATTAGCTGTTTATGGCTGTAATTAATGTAATTTAATGTAATATGGACTAAAGATAAACGTTAAATATTCAATGTGCTTTTGTTTTTGTTTTCTAGAAGGTTTTAGATGTTTTAAATCAGTCTCTGATATATTTAATAATCTGGCTCTGCAGGAGGTTTTTTATTACTGCTCACATTTAAAGTTTCTTTCTAAGTTTGTTCACATTAAGATCAACAACTAGACAAATTAAATCTTAGGGCTCCTTTTAATTTAGATACTTTTCTTTTTCATAAATGTCTCATATTTTCTTTGATTTGTTGTTTTTAGATCTAAATTTATTTTATATAATAAGTTAAATGTAAATGAATATATTACAAGGTTTAAATACTGTGCTGCAGAGACTAGAAGCCAAATGAGGCTAATAAACTCCTTATTTATAAAAATAAAAGTATTAGAAATGATAAGAAGGAAAACAATACAACAAATCTAAGAACTTAAACATGTGCAACTACATAAAATAAACATTTATATCTGTTGCAAATCAATAAATATTATTTTTAACTTTTTTCATAAAGAAACTCTTTAAAGTCAGTTTTTAGTTTATTCCAGAAAAGGGTTTTTCTAAATTTGACTAAATATTTATTTAAGGACTTAAACAAACTGGAAAATCTAAAAAATGTCTTAGTGGATATGAAAGTTTAAAGCAAATGTCCAAAATGTATTTATTATTAAATTTGGGATTTTTATATATTCTGTTCCAAAAAAGATCAAATAATTATTTATAAGAATCATCAAGCAAAAACAAATGACTGGAAACCTGCAGAGTTTTCTTAAAAAGTTTCTTCCTGAACATGCAGTTAGTTTGACTGCTGATGCAACAGACCAACACAGGAAGCTGTTTGAAGCTCTTAGTGTAACAACATGTAAATCTAACACGTTGGTCATATTACTCTCCTGTTTTACCACCAGGCTTGTCTTTCAGATGTTTTTACATCTTCATCATAAATTTTTCTTCACTACACTTTGGGTGGCAGCAGTGCAGCGTGGATACCAACATCCACCATCCCAGAGCCTGTCCACAGATCCTCCCTGGGGGGTCAGAGTGTGGGGAGGGATTTCACGCTTGACCTTCCCCTCACAGCTTTCTGAGCCCCTTCACTCCTGCCTTGATTCTCTTGACCTATTTGGTCATCCCAGAGCAAGCGACTTATAATACCTACATCTCAGCCAACAGCACGCCCATCTTCACATCTCCAGGGCTTTTCAGCGCTGGCCTTTGACTGTGACTGCTGCAAAAGTTTACAGATAAAGATTTAATCTCTCAGCTCTAAATATTAGTATCGACCCTTTGGTACGTCAGTCTGGATTGTCACGTGTTTTGTTTGTTTTTAATCTGAATCTCTATGAACTTTGAACACATAATTTTCAAGTGAGTAGGACCACACATCACTTTAGGATAACTTCCTCTGAGAACACTTATGATTGACTGTTCACTCCACTGGAATCATTTAGTTATTAGGCAGCAAAACACATAAAACAAATTTAACATTTAACCTTTAGTTCTTACAGTTTAAAAAAAGAATAAATTAATGTGGAATAGAGAGCATAAGGTAGATAATGTGGATGATGATGGCAAATGTTTGCAGTTCTAAAAATACGAAGTATTAATGTGACTTCATGTCGCCATCTTGGAGAGTGCTACAGGCTCGTTACAGCAAGGACAGCATAAGATCATACAAAAAACTTAAACTGAGCCAAGGAGCCAGATGTCATGCATTCAACTCTTCAAAGAATATTTTCCATAAACAAGTATTTGCTTATAAATCATTGAAACGTGACATTTTTAGCATTTTTCTTTCCTATTTTATTTATTTATGTTGCTAGAAAATCTCTCATAAATTTAAATATGTGATACTGATACGTAAAGCAAAGTAAAAAGCCATCACATTAAAATGTGTGTTCCTTTTTTGACTCTACAGATATAGTGAAGTCATCTTTTATACAACTAACTTTCTCTAAAGAAAAGAAAAGATGGCTGAAGCGTTGGTCCATCCAGCATCCAGGACTCCTGTTTCTCCCTCTGGCCAGCAGCACTTAAGCCCTCTCGTCTCACACTGCAGCTCCGGTGGTGGCTGACAACCATTTTCTACTCAGATGAGTACAAACAAAGACATGCATGTGCAGTAGGAAAAAAGGAGTGACATGGGAGGGAGGAGAAGGGATGATGGGATGTTTGGTAAACAGAAAGCAAGCTGAAGGGAGCGAGCACTCGAGATGTGAGGAAGAGGGGAAGTGGAAGTGAAGCAGAGGGAAGGAGTTGAGTTAAGGAAACAAACAGGTAGATCTCCGAGGGGGGGGGGGTGTATGGGTCACACTTGGCACTGAACAAACAAATCTGCATGTATAGACTCACAGCCTGAGCTGTAGGTGCTGCTTTATTCAGATCTCATTCATTCAAGTGTTCATTTCATGACATTACCTTTACAAACAGTGTGGTAGTTCCCTAACAGCACTGTGTGAGCTCTTTACCCCGTGCCATGCCCTGTTATGGATATGAGGGTCAAACCCAAAGATGACAAAGTCTTTATAAGCCCACATACTCCCAGTTGACCCAGTGCTTCCCCCTGACCCCGTTGTTTCATTTGAACCCAAAAAACCCTCCAAATTAAACCTTTTTCCCTCCTCTGCTCTGTAAAAGGCCACGGCTTCAAAGTGCTAATAAAATAAACTAGCAGGGGCCCATTTCTTTATTTGTATGAGTGTGAAGAGTGTATGGGAGAAGAAGGCAGGGAATAGAGGAGGGGGGAGCATGAAGGACAGAGGTTTTTAGGTTCAGGGGGGTAAAAGAATCAGAGGTCAATGAAAACAAAGAAGTGTGAGACCTTGAGGTCAAGCTGCCTGGTGTCAGAGTCACCGGACTGGCGTTGTTGCGGACGAATGGCCCCGCTTGTATAATCGCCGGAGTACGTTTTGTGCACAAGAGTAGGATAGAATATATCACAGTGCTGCTGACAGAAGAACAATAGATCACGTTCTGTGGAAGTCCGAGCGGAGCCTTCGTATGTCCTTTGACTTGCAAGTACATCTGGAAGAGATGAGATTAACCCTGTGTTTACGAGCCTCGTGTAGAGCTGACCTTTTTAAATTTAACTGCAGCCTTAATAACATCACTTATAGCTTTAATAAAGAATTCAGAGATGTCCAACAGAGGAAGCATCAGTAAATTGTCCTTTTGGAAGTGAATCACTCAAAAAGCTGCTGCTTTTGGGAGATTAACAAAACTCAGAGGTTGGAAATAAAATGAAAATGAAAAGACTGAATTTGATATTTTTAGTTTTAGAATCCTGAAATCCCTGAAAGTAAATGTTTTCACCAACAAGGGAAAACTGTGTGTAAAGTTCAAACTAACATGAAAAACTTTGCATTTGTGGAAATTAATCAGTTTTACTTCAAATACAAAAACATGTTGTTTTTTCATCAGAGAGCCAGATTTAAAGAAGAGTACACCGATAAGAAACATGGAATTAAATCTTTAAGTTTCAACTCATTTTTACCAACAGATTTTAAGATGTTCCAGTCGATATCAAAGCGGTGGACCAGTAGACACATCCATGTCAAACATTTATGTAAGTCATTAAAAACTGAAACATGGCAGGTGCAAAGTGACAGAAAGATCGAATCAAATGCTAATCTGTTTGTTATGATGTCTGTGGACAAACCATAAACGTTATCAATCTGTTTTTATTGTAATAAACTTATTGGAGCAGTTTATGAGTTCTGGAGTGTCTGTGTTTCTGCAGACTATGAGCTCATGGGACTGCAACATGTTGAAAACCATTTGTTGTCTTTCAAATCCCCTGAAATATTCAAAACAAGGGTGTTTGACTAACTTACAGCCTCTTGATTGAAAACATCAGCATGAAGAACTACCCTGGGGAAAAGTGATAACATAAAATGGTGATATGTTAATGTTTCAGGCTTTGCATGACATATAAACACGACCATGTGGGGTGTTGAGTGTACCAGAAGGTTAAGTGAAAGTAAGCCAACTTAAACTACAGAATGGAAGTTGAGAAAACTCTCTGGGTTCAGCCACGAGTATCCTGGAGCCATGTGGGAGTTCAGGGAAGGTTTGAAGGAATTACATGAAGAGAACTCACATGAAGAATCACAGGGTTGTTTTAAATGTTTATAAAGTTACCAAAAAGGAGTGGAAACAAGTTAACTAGGTAAGAGTCACTTAACGTTAGAGATATGTGAGTAAAGTGTGCAAACTGAGCCACTAGTTGCATTAAAAAGCGGGAGGTGGAGGGGTGGGAATGAGGCACAGGTTCAAAGCTCATGATCACAGAGGTTGAAGTGCAAAAAGGTTGCAAAGAGTTGAGAAAGATGAAGAGTCTTATCTGTGACCTATCTGTCCTGACATGCACGCTCCTCTGGTTAGAGCCCTGGAGGGGAGGGAAGACGAGCTGCATGCGTGGCAGTAACTGACTGTGCAGGGCTGCAGGGGTAAGGCCTTGGCCTGTGCACTCTGGCCCAAAAACCAGTCCAACCAGCCTCTTGCCTTCTCCCCCGCAGGAAAAACTCCCATGACTTACAGCTGTGATCATGTGACTGAGCTGCAAGGACCTAAAAAAAACACAAACAGAAAAGCTGTCGCATGAGTGTGGGTACGGATGTTACTTCTCAAACTCTTCACTTTTCATCTCATATGTCAGCTGATTTGTCAGTGGTGTCGTGTTTGTTTTTGTTCATATGACAGGAAATGGAAGATGACCAGAACTGCTGTGATGACATCATCATGCTGTGATAATCAGTCATATTTCACAAAACGTATTTGATTTGTAAATAGGGAGAGAAAAATTAAAAAAGGAGACAGACATGTGATCTTTGTCAGAAGAGAAAACATTTTTACAAAATGCTCCAGAATCGTAACTTGTGCAGCAACGTTTTGGTCTTTTTAAACTAAATCTGTTTTTAAATTACAACCCTGAATGTTTTGGCTGCGTTTCAGAGCAGAAATCTTCACACAGGCTTCCACTCATCAGAACAAAGTAATAAGATAAATCACCTGATATGAGCTTTTGTTTTCCTAAACCATGTTTAATTTTGTCATATTTTAAACGTGTTTTTAACATCAACAAGACAACAAGGTTTTTATGAAATGAAGATTGAATTTTTAAATCACCATCCACCTTCCAACCCACGATGCTGTGCGTCACATCTTCCTAAGTTGTTTGGTTTGTTCCTGTATGTACAGCACACCTGGGAGATTTACCATAATGAATACCTGATGTGCTGAAGCAGTTAATTCCGCCTATAAAAAGCCTCCCTGCCTCCTTCCTGTGAGCTACTATGGCTGTTGTTTATCAAACGAGGTAACGTCCTGTCATGTGACCCACCCCTCACCCCCACCCCAACACACACACACACACACACACACACACCCCTCATGCTCCCACCTGTGTGGACTTTACTCTTAATCCTCTCTCTACCCCCACCATCATTTTTTGGCTCCATGCTTTGAATACTTAGACTACTGAGTGTAACTAATTCTCCCACACAAGGATATTGTCTTTTCTCTATCTATGCTTTTGTCCTTCCCTTTCAAGGCGGCTATTCACAGATTTCATTAGTCAGCTGTGTGGTGTGTGTGTAAGGGGGTATGGGGGGGTATGTGAGAGGAGCTTTCCAATTAAAAAGCTTAATGGTCTATTACCATCACCTTAACTCAAATGTTTATCTTTAAACATGAAACTAGATAAAGACTGATCGTAAGAGCTGCTCGGCCTCGTTTAAATAATTATTTAATTATAATTATGAATTAAAGCTTTTCCAGTTAACATCAAGGCTTCAAACTGGACCAGTTGTTGATTCATGACAAACTGTTGCTTTTATAAAAAGTACAAAATGTTTTGGTGAGTTTACCAGGTTGCGTGTTTTACACATATGTTAGACAAATTCTGCAGCTGCCCAGGGGGCCACGAGACGACGCCAGTCCCCTGGGACGGCCAAACCATCACCCATTTGTCCTACTCACCCCACCTTCCCCCCTCATCTGTCTCTACCGGTGGATGACCTCACAACCAGCAGAGGTCAGCTGCGCAGAAGGAGGCCCCCACCACCTCCTGCTCACTGGCCCTCAGTTTCAGAGCCGTGGCGTAAATATGTGGCTGGTCTACGCGGGAACCCTGGCCCACTTGGGGTCCCAGCCCCAGCCTGGCACCATCTGTTCCAAAGCTCTGACGCAGATACAGCTCTGCCAAGGTGGGTTCCCACTGACCTGCAACACCCTTCCAGAACTTATGGGCCTGGAGACAGATCCATCACTGCTGGAGCCAGGCTGTGGAGGGAGGGACAGTTCAAAGCAGTTCAGCTCGGAATCTGTGTGAGAATAAGTTATAATAATATATAATATAATTAATAATTAAAAAGAGAAGGATGGTCCTCAAAAAGGCAAATGATGTTACACCAAGACCAAATAGAGATTTAAAGTTATATCATTTACTTACTGATATTTACAAAGACATAAATGTTATTTACAATTTAATAGAACTGAGAAGCAACTGAGAGCAGGGGAACAAACAGGTTTATTTATTACAAACTTATTTTTTTATTAAAACAAACTTTGTTCATTAAAGTACTTCATTAATTCTGTTGACTCCATGCTTAAAGTAAAATGTGTAATAAGTTGTATTTGATTTAAAATACAAAGCTAAATAGTCATTAAACTTGTTTATTAGGATGACTTCTGTTTGTAATATAACTCTTAGATCCATTAATTCACTCCTGCAGAAGAGAACAGTAAAAAAAAATGTTGATTTATAATAGATTAGAAAAAACAACCCGGTTTGACCTTTTTGTTCAAAACAAGTCAGTCTCAGAAGTCTCTCTGTCAGACTCTGTTCTGCTGTATTTAACTACCATAAACAAACAGGTGATGTCCAACCTGTTGTGTGTGAGACAAGTCTTTACCTCCACCTCACTCTGCCTGATGACTTTTTACCTCCTGCATCAAAACATCACCTGGAATCGTGACTCATAAACCCGAAAGACAGAGACGAGCTGCAGGTCCAGAGACCCTCCAGTCCAGATCGCTGCTTCATCCCACAGCAGTTTGTTTCTGCTGTTTAGGCCCGGCTCTCATGAACGACAGGGGTCATAAAGTAGTTGTTTCTGTTTTTCAGACCAGTGACACCAGTTGTTCCCCCTCCTCACCGGAGCCTTTTGTGAGGACTGACAGGTTGTCGGGTCAGGACGTACATGCTGGTAGAAGACAACACGTATTACCTTGAGGGGACGCCACATTCCTTTTGAAGGCTGCCGATATGGGCTAACAATAACTTTAAGTAATTCACATCAAAGCAGTGAAAATTTGCTCAGTGGTGTAAAGCCTGCACAATGAGTTGCTTTAAATTAACAAAATAAAATAAAAATAAATAGATAAATGAATCAGACAGAAGAATCTGAACTGCTGCTGAGGTTTTATCTTCCTGGAAGGCTGAGGCGTGACTTTTAACCATCATCAGGGTTAAAGCTAAAACAAGACCTTCACAGTGACTATTACAAAACTAAAATAAACGCCCCCTCACATACAGAACAGAACGTGTCATTCTACGAAACACAAACTCCAGAACAGCTTGAACTTTAGTTTAGAATCATTTTAACAATATTTAGAAATTCAGACAAACAACTTAGGAAAACAGGGATTTTAATAATCACATTATGACATGTAAACTGTATTTTTATTCTAAACAAACACAATTACTTTTTTATTTTACCTTTTTTATTTGTCTTTGTTAAAGCATTAGACACTGAATCTCTTCAAACTCTCGTTGAAGTTTGTTCGATCTTCTCCAAAGTTTTGGGGTTTAAGTATTTGTACATAACATAAAAAGAAACATTTAAATTAGCTGAGTTTTAAATGTGTTTGTAAAGACAGTAAATAACACCAGAATTCTGTCTAATTTGAGCTGATACTGCCCTCCTGTGTCGACTCAGCAGCAGCACCATCCGGTTAAACCACCGTAACTTCAACGCACGCTGGAAACATCCTGAACATCAACTTCTGGATTTTATAATAAACTCAGAATTTAGAAGACATTTAAATAATTTATTTTCCAATATAATTGTAGATTTGAGGATATGTCAGGTTTACATCAACATAAATTAACTGTATGTCATAAAAATATAGAAGCTGCCCCGCAGAGGATCAGCTAAAAAGTAAAAGAGAATTATTTCTTTTAGATTTAACAGCACAGAACACAATCTGATCACAATGCATACAAATAAATTCTCTAACAAACACGTTATCTGTTAAATCATATTTTAACTTTTATTATTGTTGATGAATCTGCCTTTATTATGATTGTTAACAGAAATGCAGGGAAACATTTTGGGAGACACGGATTCTGAGTCAGCTGTTTGAACTCCAACACAAAGACTGATGCAACACAACTACTGCATGTACTGCATGTCGCTGGTTCCTGAACTTTTCAGGTTCAGAACAATAAGATACCTGATGCAGAACCTTGTGACTTCAACTCTCGCTGGTTGATATTAATGAGACAAACAATAAACAAAACAACCAGTCTGAACAATCATGAGTCTTATTTTTATTTATTTGTACATTTATTAATCTATTATCTCTTGTAACATCTATGGCAACAATAAGATCATTGTAATCAGTTTAAACATATTATTTGAAGATCATCTCAAGGTCCAACCCAGATCTTTAGGAAGTCCTGGTCTATGGTTTTCACTGAAAACAGGTGTGATGTAACACCTGTTATAGTTACAGGTACATAAACGTTGCACTGTTTTATTCATTTTGTTCTCTAAACCTTTAGATATCAGTGCTGATTATGTTTGAAAAACAAACATTAGGGTCCATTTTATTCCTGTCCAGCCTTTAGTTTCTCCTCCACTGTGTGATCACCTCTTGAACCCCCCATACAGGGTGGGCTCTTCCCCAGGGAGGGGTCACTCCCCCACTGCGTTGGAGTCTTTGCCTGGATACTCAGTGCGTGGACGAAGCTACTCAGCTCCTCCTTCAGAGTCTCATTAACGAGACGATGGCGCTGAATCAATGACAGACTCTCAAACTGGGAGCTGACCACCAGAACACGGAAATGGGACTCGGACCCGGGGGGTACAGCGTGCATGTGACTTTCATTCAGTACTTCTAAATGGTCTGGTTTAAACGTGTTGGTGAGTTTGGTTCTGATGGCGCTCTCAATGGGCCGGTTGGGGTCCGGGTCCATCTGTGGTCTGAAGTGAACCAGAGGACGGATTAAAGAGAGGCAAGTGGTGATGGGTCGAGCACAGAGGGAGACCCGGGGAAGCATCAGAGACCGCAGCAGACACCACCTGAGAAATCAACAGGTTTATGACGTCATGGGACGTCAAATCAATCAAATGCTCTCATGATTTAATATACAGTTAACAGGAGGTGAGAGGTTCGATTCCTGGGCCTTGAAAACTGACGTTTAACACAACACTGGTCTCATTATTGTTTCTGATAAATGTGTAATTGCTGTGAGGAAAAGTTTCACATCCGGCCTCAACTTTTAAACCATATAAATAATAAACAACTGGTCTGTATTATTTTAAGCGGGTTTCTCAGTTTCTTTGCTGGTTTTAAGGCATTTTTTAACTGTGTGTCTGATTTAGCATTCGCTGCTAACTAGCATTCAGAATTAAACTCTGGGCGACATGAGGAGAGTTAACAAGAAGAAAATAAAGCTTTACATCGTACAGCTAGAATATTTTAGAAATACAGACTTACATAAAAATGTTAAATCAAATGTAACAGCTCACCTTCCAAACAAGTCGATGTACGTAAACCTTCTTCTTCTTTGCAGCAGCTGGTTTGGAAGAGTCACACTGCCTCCTGCTGGAGTCTTTACAATAATGTATTTATATTTTGGATGGAGCAGTTTTTGTTTTTATAAGTAAATCGATTTGGTAGCTATATTTTTTATTCCAAATCTAATTCATCTTCCACAGTTTTGTGTTGCAGTCAAACTCAGTGTGAATCATCTGATAAACTCTGAAACCTGTTCTGTAGTTTTATTTTCTGTGTTTAACAATGTTAGTCAGTTCAATTAAGTATTTTCAGGAAACTTGAGACTCGAGCTCCCAGGCCTCCGGTGGAGGACTCGAGCTCCAAGGCCTCAGGTAGAACAGCCCTGAACTTGAATGTGGAAGTGGAAGTTAAAGACAGACTAGTTGGTTTTCTTAAAAAAACAAACAAACAAAAAAAACCAATCCACAGCAGTCAGAATTGAACTGGATTGTTTCTGGGTTAAATTGGACCAGAGGTAAATGTTTTTCCTGTCTGGTACCTTGTTATAATGCAAAATAAATAAACGTAACAAACCCTTTTTGAATTGTAGTGGTTCATTCATTTGTTCTTTTTCTTTTTGACTTTTTGGGTTAACATGTTCATTTGTTAAAAAAAACAAAAAAACAACAGTTTTTACTAAAAAATGAAGAAAGTAACTTTTCATGCTGGATTTGACTTGTTTATTCTTTGTAGGTTTTTGTTACTCATTGTAATTCCAAAGGGTCACAACAGAGTGTGACCCAACCAAGAGTCAACAAAAAATCTCACACACTTAAACAAAACTGATGTTTCCACATTGAGTCCAACTTTCTGAGTCATACCTGGTACTTAACATTGTATATCCTCACTGTATGTCTCATTCAGCTACAAAATACACAAAATCAAAGACAACATACAACATGGTGCATTTACACTTTTTTTTTTATAACTTTTTTATATTCAATTCCACAGTTTTTAATCTTACAAACTATCAGCTACATTTTCTACAGCACAGTACAGCGACAAAGGTGAAAACTCTTTGTTACATTTAATTAAGTGACAGAAGCCTCGAGACTCAGGGTGGTTTCAGAGAGTTACACACAAATGTAGCTGTTTAGTTTTTTCATAGAGCCAACACGTTTACTGGATGAGACCAGCATGTAATAATGTGCTTCTATTCCAAAAAGCTTCAGAAGAGACAAATACCCAAACACTTATTGCTTTAAGTTTTTGAACTTGGACAGTTTTTTTTTCTGGCAAAAGGATAATAAAAGAACCCTGTAACATAAGCAGTTATTTACCTGTGAGAGACACGTTAGACTTGGACAGAACCTGAACTGAGACATGTTAGTATTTTAATGGCTTCCTGAAAACAGATCCAAGGAGCTTGACATTGTTGATTTTTATTTCATGGATGATACTGTATAATTTACAGGAATAAGAATAAGGCAGATAATAATAATCTTTTTTGTTTTGTTTCTACAGCTGATGCATATTTGTGTATTATTTCTATGTTTTAAAGAGGGGAACTTGTAACTGTTTCTCTAAAGAACATCTGAACTCTTAAACACAGAGTTTTGGGTGAATAATGGACAGAAGGTCAAAATGTTCAAATAAAACTTTCCTGTTTGAAAAGCTTATTAGTTATATTATAATTATTATTTACATATATTCATATCTATAATAGAATTGATAGTATGATGTATAACTCAGGCCACGCAAAATATTTGGCAATAATTAATGAGATGTTACTCTTGGCACACATGGACAATAATGTGTCAGACAATGAATTTGAAATGAAGTGAAAGATGGTAAAAAGTTACTTTTTTCTGGTTCAGAACTGTGTAAACTTTAAAAAAACTTAAATATGTTCATGACTGCACCTTCACAGACCTTCCACCTGATTTTGTTTGTGCTCTCATTTAATTCTCACCTTGTACTTTATGACTTTTTTAGCAAAGCAGCATCAGGATGTGTCTCAAAGAAGGCTCTCAGAATTGTGCACGCTGTACACGTAGTGCAATGCCTTTTCTGTTAGTTCCAATGTTTCTCATCTAAATATGGCTGCTATCCTACAAAATGGCAGTTTGGACAAAAACAGGTTTAATGTGACATAATTATTTCAATTATTTTATGCATTTGGTAACATATTCATGTTATTATTTCTTGTCTGTGGGAATGTGGCATCACTTGGAACTTTTGATGTGGACTATATAACAAATGAAGCGCCTCTTGGCAGTGAGTTCTCTTTGATGAATTTATTCTTTTATTTGGCTAATTTTGTATCCTAAATTAAAAGAAAAGACCAACTTTATGTTTAATTTATGCTTCTATTAGTGGAATAATTTGTCTCCAATGTTAATAATCTTAACTCACCAAAGCTTTACCAGCCATAAAAAGAAGTACTGTAGGCCCTGAATTAGAAAATATATATATTAAACATTTGGTGCAGAACTTTCCAGCAGTTGTTACATGACCTTTCCTGATTTTGAATCCTGTTTCATAAAAGGCAGGTTAAACATGCTAATGTTTTCACACATCATTGGTTATCTATATATACGACAGACATCCAACATCCACTTTAAAAAAACTGAATTTGTGGAATGATAAAATGCTAAATAAAGGAATAGAAAACTTTTTCATGTTGCACAAATGTGCAATATTTCAATAACAATCACACCCACATTAATATAAACATTCAATTTACACAGATAATAAAAATGTGCGACTGCACCAAAACCATCTTATGTGTAGCTAACTCTTTCACATCACTGATTATTTTCTTTCACACAGATTTAAAACAGCAAATAAACATTGTAAATTTGTGACCCTCTTGTATCATGTGCTCTAAAAACCCTGTGAAATGCTCAAATATCAGCTAATGCAGAACAAATGCACTATTCTGGATTTTTATGAGGAATATGTTAAAATACAACAACACTTCAATTTAGAGTAATATATGCAATAAAGTTCTGTTCCCGTGTTGTAGCCTCAGTTTTCAAGTTACATACAGTTCATAGTTTTTGACATGCATAACACCCTCCAAAGCCTATTAAAGACAAACATACTGTATAGTTCTGAAGGAGAAGACAAAGGCAAATCTCACAAAAAGGGATTTACAGAGTGACTGGAATGACGACTGAGTTTAAGATTAAACATTTTCTTTTAGAAAATGTTTCCATGACAAATGGTTGTGCTTTAAATGGACAGTGAACACATCTGTTTCCTGATCCTAATCACGTATTAGGTGTGATCAAAACGGATGCGTTAAAGGGAGAGAGTTTAATCTCCTAATTGCAACAATAACAGAATCAAAACCGGAATGTTCCATTATCTACAAAATGGCAGTTACTCTTGACACCAACATAAGACCCAAAAAGAAACGGAGTGAAAGCCAAGACAGAAGAGTCCCGGCGTTACTCTACACAACCAGAAATGCTTCAAATTAGAAGGTAGAAACTGCTGCGTGTCAAACAACGACAAAGAATCCAAGACTTCAGAGACGAGCTGGATTTACTCAGGATGGAGGTGAATACAGACAACTCTGCAACAACGGATAGATAGTGGTTATTTAACATGGCTCACTGTCAAGAGTCCCCATCAACTGACCTCCAGTGTGTTCGCACTGGGAGCCGAGGGGGCTACCAAACATCTAATGAGGATTTATTTACATTTGTTTTGTGTTTTCATCTGTTTCAATTGTGTGTAATCATGAATAGCCAGCTTTAATCAAAAATGCTTTTTTGGGGATTTCTGTTATGGCTCTAATGATATTAATCTTAATGGGGGGGGGGGGGGGGGGG
>SSNP01000010.1:6742028-6788062 GCA_006937955.1 Pachypanchax playfairii | reverse complement strand
GGGGGGGGGGGGGGGGGGGGGGGTGTAGATTTATTTTTGTGTGTATAGGTGGGTTTAGAGGGCAGGATTTGATTGGCTCTTGAGCTGCTTTTTCACAGTGAGGCAAAAAACCTGCCCTCTGCATAGCTGTTGGAGCCACACTACTGCAACACTTGACCTCGCGTCTCCGGTAGTTTTAGGGCAAGAAAACTGCCTAATGCCAGCGCTCCCGAGGCAAACAGGATGGGCACCGCCTTGGTTATGCCAACAAACGAGGTGAAGATGCTTATGCCAAGAACAGCTGCTAATTTACAGAGAGCGTTGAGGAAGCCGAAAGCCGTGGTTCTAAAAAAGAAGAGAATAAAAAAGCACAACAAGTCAATTCTGTGTTTGTTGTATTATCAGTTTTTCAAAAAATAATAAACAACGTGACCTGAATGTCTCAGATACAAACATTTGATTGCATAATTTATAGATGTTGCAGTGACTCGTAGTGACCAGAAGGTGGTGCTGTTTCTTCTAAAATCATGACTGCAAATTGAATCCATCCATCCGTCCGTACGTCCATCCGTCCATTTATTTATTTTCTGGTTCTTATCCAGATCCAGGTCAGGTGGGAACATCTTCAGCAGTGTTCCCAAACCCTCCCGTTCCCTAGCTACATCCTTCAGCGTATCCAGAGGGATTCTGAAGAGCTCTCATGCTGTGAGATATAACCTATTCAGCAGGTCCTGGGGAGACCCAGAAGTCTCATTCAGTGGAACCAGTCTAGCCCCCCCCCCTTAGAAAGCTTACAGATGCTTAAACCACCTCAACTGATTTCTTTGCTTGATGAAGCTAATAAAACCACATCACCTGCCTTTCCTCCAAACCGAAGACCTTCTGTTCTTCAAAATTCTGTCCATAAAAGTCATGAACAAAGACATCAGCTGCAGAGTCTCATGGGACATGAGTGTGACTTATTACCAGCTGTGTTAACCAAACTTTCACTCTGGTTATATGGGAATCAAATAGTCCTTAGTGGGGTTCCTGAAATCCTGCACCTACACCTGGACCCCATGAGGGACATGGTTAAAGTCCAGATCTGCATTCTGGCCCAGGGAGGCAGAGGAGTGGAATCCCCATGTTGGATTTTTTTTCTGGACATGTTAATGTTTTGAAATATTTTAGCAAAATGTTTTTATACTTTTACAGTCATGTGATATCTTCTATTAATTTAAAGACAAAATACAAAGAGGCAACATGTCCTTTACATCACAAGCACCAACATTGTTTTAACCCTCAATGTCATCCATCCCTGCAAGCTAACCAATCACAAAGAGGCAACTCCTACATCATTCAGCATGTGATTCAGCAGTGTTACTGCTGTCTTCATGGTGTCAAGGAGATTTCAGAGCATTTTTAAATGACCCACCTCTTGTGAGACGGGTAGAGCTCAACAGTCAGCACATCCAGGGAGTTCCAGGAGGCGATGCTAATCCCTCCAAACAGGCAGAGCAGAGCGATCATGGCTGACTCGCTGTTGCCAAAGGACAGGAAGAAACAGCTGATGCAAGAAATGACGCTGGAGCCGGCTGCAGATGAATGACGAGAAAAAAGAGAAATTAATGAAGAAGGAGTGTCATTAATGCACATGGTTGAAAAGGGTTAAAGTCTGATCCACAATAAAACACATACTTTGGTTTTCTAAATGTAAAAAAATAGCAATTAGTTTTAGTTCTGTTGAATTTACATAAGAACATAAGCTAGATTCTGCAGAAGAATATCAGCTAAATCATAACTGGTCATGTGACTCGGGTTTAGGCATTAACATTAGTAAAAGTGTAGAACTGTATGTTATTTTCAGAGAGATCCAGATTCAGAAATGTACCTAGCATCCTCAACCTTCCGATCTTGTCCATGAGGAGTGCAGAAACGATGTTACCTGGCAACACTGCCAGGGTACCCAGGAAACTGACAAAGTAGACCATGTAGGCATTATTTTCATCACTTATGTCACTGAGCAGGCAGCCTTCTTTGTTGTGCATGAAGGTGCTGTTGAAGAGCTTACAGTTGATCAGCCGGTACTTAAAAAGATCTGAGAGCGAGAGGAATGAAGAGAATCACATAACCCACTGTTCATTTGATATAGAATCTGTTTGAAATGTCTTCTTCTGTATTATCTGATTATAAAACCATAATTATCATTCTTTTAATTTTAGTGTATTGATAAGTGTGCGTGTTTATCCTACCAGTGTTGTAAAAGAGGGTGGCAATGAATGTGCAGTTCTTAAAGAAGGTGTTGCTGGAGGTGATATCCTCAAAGTAACACTCCTCAAACAGCGAATCCTCAAACACCATCGATTTCATTTTCATGTTCACAAACCTACAAAACAGAAACACAGAGGTGTGAAAGATCCAAGGAGACTAAATCTATTTAAAAAGTCACTTAAGTATGAGTTACAGAGTTATTAAGTAAAATTGAATCTGCTGCGCTTGTTTATGTCAAATTAAAAAACATTTTGAAGCCTTAATTTTATTTATATATTAAATGATGGTAATAAAAAAACATTAAACATTTTTAAACAACAACCTTCATTCAAAAATAAAGGAAATGTGAATAAAATATCAATTTCAACACCTGATATGTTGATAATGATCTGTAGGGAATCCAATGGGACTTATAATCATTACGTTTTGTTTTTAATTACGTGTCCCAATCTTTTTGCAACTTTGGTTGTAATTCAATAGACGTTCAGTAATGAGGAAGAGGAGCAGACTCACTTGTCATTGAAGTAGTGGCCCTGACGGTGGACCTGGTTCTCCAGTGTGAAGTTAAAGGTCACATGTTCTACTTTCTCCTTGACAAAAACTTTAGTGCGTGAGGCGTATTCCTGCTTTTGCAGGTATTTAATCATGTCAGGGAACCACACAGTCAGACCGTAGTAGCTGAAGGAAGAGGAAGATGAATAGAGGAAGGTGAAAATAATAATAATAATAATAATAATAATGATATGATGATAAATGCAGAAAAAGCATCATTATTCAACCTGTTCCTACCTGAAGGACATGGAGAACCACACAGCCATCATCATGTAGGTGGTGCGTCGGTACTCAGGAGAGAAAACAGTTTGGAAATTATTCCACACCTAAAAGAACACAGAGACCCGGCGGAGTGGAGAAAATAATAACATACCATCAGAAAACAAACAAACTCCAGGCTGAAAGCAAGTGTCTTTCTGTTAGCTGAAAGAATAAAAAAATACAATCCCAGAATCCCTTCAGCAGTCAGAGGTAAACAAACCCAGACTAAGAACACAAACAAGATAAAATCATCTCAAAATATTTCACACAGAGACCAAATTCCCAGAAACAGTTTTTGCTGTTTTTAACAGGTGAATTTTTCTTTGATCTCGTTTCTCTTCTTTAAACAAACGTGTCCATAAAAGACAGAAGAAACACCATGTGGCTTTATCACCTGATGGAAAACTGTGGAGAGTTTAATCCTCCATTTTTCATGCCATGCAGCGCTGTCTCCCATGTTCACCAGCTCATCAAGCTGCTTTACCGTTTTAATGGTGGTCACCTGGAAGCAGACGAGCAGTTCATTAACATCTCAAGTAACTGTTCCATGATAGCATGTTCATTAGGTTCTTAAAAAGTATCTTTTTCCACTTTTATCGAAATCAATTATAATGTAAAACTGTCACGTTTTATTGTTTATTGCTGCTGTAAGGTGACATGTGGTGAGTCTGTGTGTGTTCGTTAGATACATGGACAGTTCATGAAATTCTTAGTAAGTAATCGTCCCACATATTTCAATAACTACGTAGCATGTGAAAGCAATCCAATTCAAGATGGCCGCCACAACCAACTGACCTTGGAAAACACAAAAATTTCTTTAGTTCAGTTAAAAGTTCAGTCAGTTTTACAGATACTGAGTTAAACAGATACAGAGTGAAGCCTCTCTGTTCATTAACAAAATAACTAAGAATCATTTAATGGAAATTAATGAAACTCTCAAAAAGTATTTATCTGATGTACAACTACAACTGATTACCTTTTGGAGTCGACCCCACTGAAGATGCACAAACATTTTCACAACATATGTAAGTGCTAACAGATTACATTGTGCTTGAGCAAAACATTCTTATTTCACCAAAAGAGCAAAAACTCCATCATCTCTCAACATGAGAGTTTAAAACATGAAAGACAGCAGATGATTTATATTCCATCAAGTTAAGCTACTTCTTTAATTATTATTGAGTATTACTTTTTATCCACATTATTCAGTTTGTGTCCTGAAAGTAATATTATATGATAAAACAGGCAGTTATTATCACTCATTCATGTGTTTGAGGGCAAATGAAAAGAGATATCATTTTATTAAAAGTCACAGGAAATTGTTTGCAGTGTGGCTTGAAGTTAGAAGCATAAAACAAATTGAAGCATCACAGAACTTTAAACCTGCTGCAACATTCAGACTATGTGACACAGAGAGTTAGAGCTAAACTTACAGAGAAGACTCTCTCAGGATAACCTTTAGCTCTCATGTTGGTGTCATGGACCTGCTTCAGAATCATCCAGGCCTCATCGTGTTTCCCGTTCTGGACGATAACGACAAAAACAAACTAAAACACTTCTGCAAAAAACTTCAAATACAAATGCAGTTGCTTCTTGAAATTCAGACACATGCAAATTTCCTTCAATAATGGAATATTTTTGTAAAAATGAATGTTGTGTTTGGGTTGCCATGGTGATTCCCATCCTGTCAGTGAAGCAGAGGTGATGGGAGGAAACAGCACCTCTAGTTTCATCAGACAGAAACAAGAAACTGAGTCCAATAGAACAGAACTTCAGCTGCTCGTTTTAGTTTCCAAAATCTGATATTTATTATGAATGCAAATAAATATATTTTCCATTTTAATCTGTTTAATGAGTAATCATTTCTTCAGATTATATTTTGGGGTGTCAGGAGGAGCGCGAGCTGACAAGCTGACCTCCAGGTAGAACCGCGGGCTCTCCGGCATGGTGCTGAGGGCCGAGATGGCCGCCACAGAGGGGAAGGCACACACCAACACGAAGACACGCCAGCTGTGGAACTGGTAGGCTGAACCCATCTGGAAACTCCAGCCTACAGAGGGACAACCGAGAGGGGGGGTGGGAAAGGAAACAACAACCAGCTGCCTGTGTTGGTGGTACTGGTGGTCCATATCAAACTATAATAAAGAATGAATACTTCAGTATGATCCTGGATCCAGTCAGTGAGTCAGATCACTTCCAAAATCTATTCAGTTGCTCCGTTTCCAACTAGCATGAAAATCTTATTCAGTTAAGGACATTTTAAGATAAACAGACAAACTAATAAATAAACTGCAACAAGAACGTGACCACCATGATGGAGATTTTACCATCCCAGTCACACCCTGATGAACATCTTTAGTAATAATAATAATAATAATAATAATAATAATAATAATAATAATAATAATAATAATAATAATAATAATAGGTTTCCTCACCATAGTGAGGGATGATGGCCCACGCCATGGCGGAGGCGTAAATACCCCCAATCATCCAGAACATGCAGAGCCAGCTCAGATGCTCTCCTCGCTTCTCCTGGGCGAGGAACTCAGAGTAATAAGAAAACACGATCGGGATGGATCCACCGATGCTGTGAAGTTACACAGGAGGGATGCAGGGGTAAAAAAGAGATGGATTAAATGCTCCTGGGGGGGGGGAATCAATAAAAGGTTAGATAAAAGACAGGTAGGTTTTTAAAGTTATCTTTTAATTCACTTTATTTTTACTCTGATGTACTCCAACTACAATATTACATGTTAAAAGTTAAGATATAGAAATAGAAATAAACTTTGCAAAAATGTTATCAATAAAACAAACACATTACAAGCGAAAACTTCAACATCTGTATTTAACCATTAATTAGGTTAAACGAATGTGAATAAAGGCATGTTAGAAAGGCAGATGAAACAGGAAGAGCTGTCAGTAAAATAGAAACCACAGTTCAACAGGTTTTTTTGTAAAATCTCCTCCTTGGTTAATATAAATCAGAAAACATCAACGATATCTGCTTAAACAAACTGATGTACTGTACGTGCATCATATATAGCAGTGGTGCAGGTCTGTTTTCCAGCTCAGTCTGCTGTGTCTGTGTGACTCATCGGTTTTCTTACCCAACACCAGAAGCCAGGCGGCAGAAGAGGAAGGAGCTGTAGCCCTGGACGAAGGATGAGAAGAAAGCAAACACACTGTTTATAGAGAGCGAAATGAGGAGCGTCTGTCGTCGGCCAATTCGATCAGCCAGGCCGCCCCAAAGGAAAGCTCCGACCATCATCCCCAGGTACACGATCAAACCTGGAGGGAGGAAGGAGGACACAGGAGGACAGAGGAGGACATTATGATCGAGAGACGGCTTGATAATAAGTTATTATTCATCAGTAAACTCACTGAAGTAAATGAGCTTACTTTAAAACTAGAACTAAAAGGTTTTCCATAAAAGGTGAGACATAATGAGAAGAGTACTCTGTAATTATCTCCACAGCAGAGACGGAGTCTTTAACCATTTTAAACATTCGATAAGAAACATTTGATTTGTGCAATAAAATAGAAGCTTCTGGTAGAATTCTGAAGTTCATAGATAAAAATAGATGACTTGTTGTCCCCAGGTCTGGACCTGATGACCTGATGAGTGGAAGAAGATGATTCATTGTTTAATTTGATCTTAATGTCCTCAACAGTGAGTTAAACATTAACAATCAATAAACTCTTGGTCACATTTTAATAACTAATTAACAATTAGGTAAATAATTAAAAAGCAATTAGGCTCTGATCAGTTATTTGTGTTTAACTGATCATTTACTAATCAATAATTAAACACTAGCTGTTTAACAGAATGTGGTCAGGTGGTCGTGATAAGACAACAAACTATTAGCTCCTAATTAGTTCTTATGTAACCAGGCAAATATCCTACAGAATTACTGATAATAAGAATAATTCATGTTGAACATGTGGCCAGTTAAAACACGTCATCACAATCCTTTAAATGATCCAGTTTGTTGATTTGGTGGATATTACAGGTAAAACACAAACAAGAAGAAGATCAGCTCTGAATTTGGGTCACTGAGTGGAATAAAAACACCCAACAGGTCGTCTATTAAGGTCAATTAGAATGTAGAAAATCACTCAAGTATAAGAGCTGTTGTTAAGAGATGCTGCTGACCTAAATAATATCAAAAGGTTCCATTTTTCTTTAGAAGAGCTTCACTGAGAAGGAGCTGATTAAAATGAGTGGAAATAAAAACTGAATTCAAAAAGGATTTTTATTTGTTATATTTATGATCAAGTCAAAACCTTTAAGATGTTCTGTTTAAAACTTATTGGAAGGGACAGATTTCCCAGATTATAGTGAGAGTAATAACTCATGAATATTTTAGCAGACTAAACTAACATTAAAACTTGTAGAATCTGAAACATATGATGGTCCTTTTATCTAATCTGTTGCTGTAGAGCGAGTTGAACAGGCAGAATAATTGGTATGAAGGATATGTTGTGTTTAAGTGTTTAATATATTCTACCATGGCAGGGCAGTGAACGCACCACACTGAAGTAACCTGTTACAAACAGGAACCAGAGAGGAGGGAGTGGGTCGTTCAGCTGAGCCCTGGGCTGCGCCGACTCGTCAGCCGTTCAACAATCGATCTAACTGGATCATTATCTCTCCTGCTGTCAACACCACCTCCAGCTTCTCTGTCAGGACAGCTGAAACACATCAGCTGCAACTTTCTGTTTCAGGGATAAATCCTGCCCCAATTTATCTGTGATTAAGACTCTAACTGCAGATCAAAGCTTCTCCAAACTTTCATCAAAGCAGAAGACTGTGGCAACGAAGGAATTTCCAAAGATGATGGCGACAAAGACCAAACAAAAAATATAAACTATGTTTTACATAAAAAGAGATTATTAATCCATGTTATTTTCCTATTGCCTGGGTAATGAGTGACAGCACTAAATGGATCTAATATCACCACAAAGACCTGGTCCTGTTTGAGAAGCTGGTTCCTTACTGTTCTCACTGCTGTTCTCACTACAGTCTCCTGAGAGCGAATGAGGTCACTGCTAAGAGTAACAGCAGCAGAACATGAACTGTAGACTGTGAAGGGAAGGTGAAACAGAAATGCCTTCAAAGCAGCACACTGATGTCATGGAGAATAAAAGAGAATGTATCACTCTGTTGTGTTTATCCAAATAATCTTCTCTGATCTCGGATCTGCTTCAGCAGCTTTCACGTCCTCCAACACAGAGAAGTCAGCTGCTAATCGTTATATTTTCACTGAGACTCACCTGGTCAGTATTTTGTTTATTTGATAGAAATCCAAACTGCTGCAACAGCCAAAACATTTTAATAAAATAATCTCAGGATTGTTGTGGAGAAAATAGAAATCCGAGTATTTAAACATTGTCACTGATACATTGTGTGTTACAGTGATGAAACTTGTAACAGATTCTGAGTCTACATGAAACTCAAACTACAAACCAACTCAAAAAGTTGAGAACTCTCTTTATCCAATTCTTGCAATTCTTGCAAAGAATTGCAAGAATTGGATAAAGAGTGCAAAGAAATGTAGAGAGGAACCAGATGATGTGTTAAAGAGGAGAGGCTGCAAATCACAGACAGCTGAGCACCTCAGCAGGAAGTGGGGGGGGAGAGTAAAAGAGAAGATGGGCGGGGGGGGAGGCTGTGGCCAGTTGGCGATGTGACAGCACTCCCCAAGGGACTGAGATAGTAGATACAGGAAGGAGCGTGTGTGGGTGAAAATGTGAAAAAGCTTGTGCCACTGAAGGATTGTGTGTGTGTGCATGAGTGGATAACAAGGGGAGGGGGAGGGGGGGCATGAGGGCAGCAGACCTATTAATAGCTTGTTTCCCCCATTCTGCCAGAGCACACAGGCCTTTGAATGAGCTGAGGGTTCAGACTCTTTCCTGGAGGAGAATGTTTCTTAGTTTGCACTGAGGCAGGAAGCTGTAAAATAAATTGCTGTGAAACAGCAGCTTCATTCTGCAGCAAGAAGCAAAATGATGTGAACACAAAATTAAACCAGAACCAAACAGAAGAAAATTATACTAAATAAAAAAAGATAAAATAAGATGTTCATCCAAAGCTGTTTGAAATATTCAGTGTTTCTGATTGTCCTGCAGGCTTGAGTGTTTTGTTGGTATTTAAAGCATCTTTCATAACAAAATGTGGACAACAGATCAGCTGTTTTATTGCGTTTAAAAGACCGTCAAATAGGTTCTAAATAAAATGTAAAGAAAAAAAGAGTTAAAGTATTTTTTTAGTTCCTTTATAAATATTACTTTATAGGTTTGCATCATCCTGTTCTCACATCTGCTGAATAATAATATACGACTCTTTTCTGAATCTCGTTCTAACTTACAGTAATGTGCATCCAAATTTTGTTGCTAATTATAGCTTGCAAGCAACAGCGTCTAATCTGATTATTCTCTGCCAACTAGTCCCACAGGAACCAGTAAATGAGACAGGCCCAGTTAGTTCTGCAATCTTTGCTTCATCCCATCTGTTTCCCTTCAGCCCTGATTTCACTTACTAAATTCCTGAAAATGCCACAGAGGTATTCAAATATATAAAGGCTGCAGAGTCCCTCAGGAAAACAGCACAGCAGCTTCCTCAGAATAAAGGCTGATATTCAGCTGCAATGACAACACCCAGAGAATGCATATTGCAGCACATCTAAATACTCAAGACAGGTGAAAATGCACCAAGAAAATGTTCATGGTATAAAGTGTTTAGGCTTCATTTTTTCTAGGAATCTCTTTTCCGAGTGCGGAACTGCCCAGTTTTTTCTGTTATGACAAATCAAGCTACAGCACGTTGCAGCTGCAACCACTGCAGCTCCACAAGAAGGGCAAATCAATGACAACCACTGTGTGGGTGCTCTGGCTCATCGAGCATCAATACTGCACCACAATTTCAGTTAGAAGTGTCATTTTGGATTTCCTGCTCTTAATGACTGTTTTTCATTCAATCTATATGTGTGTTGTAGGGATGTGGCAGGAGGAGTCTGTAAAAGGAAAGACAGTGTTTTGTTGAATAAGCTGTAACAGTAATTGTCTAATTGCTGATCTGGGATCATCTAAAAGCTTCCTGCTGTGATATTCTGCAGCTAACATGTGTGCAGATCCAGTTCGTCCACTTCATGTAGCTTACACACAAAACATGATTCCACCTCGTTGCATCAGGCTAAAGCGTGCGTTCAGACTGCGCTGATGGAGCATGAGGGTGGGGGTCGAGGGAGAAAACAGCAGGAATCATGGGATGCAGAGAAGTCAGAGCAAAAATAAGGCTTTTTAGAATGAGTCAGGCATGTTGCGTAACAGGAGCAGGGAGCGGATGGAGGCCACTCAGACTGAAACACACATAAATACTTAAAATGTAGACATAAAACGTTTAGTCTGGTTTCACTTTCATCAGGAGTAATTTTAAAAATAATACTTGTTTTTATTTGGGTTTTATTATAGAACACTGGAGGTCCGATGGGAGTGGTCATTACTATACCCTGTGAGCCATAAATGCCTTTTTTAACTTAATTACATTAAAATAACATTTTTAAAAATGTGAAATGAATGATATACTGTATATGATTAATTTGTAGTGATGATGTTGTTATCCCTAGAAGACATCTGGCTCCTGTTCTTCCAGCCCTCACTGTGCAGCTAGCGAGAGATGATCACGTTTAAATTCCAATTAAACATAAAACCATCAGGGAAGGAAAATCCTCACAAGGTTTTTACTGCACACTCAACACAAACAGAGTGAAAGTCATGCTATACACATCATGAGGAAGATAAACAATACTTAAATTGAACTGAAAATGACATGTGGTGCCTTCAAATGCCAAAAGTGAGAGTAAAATAAAAATAAAACAGAGACGGTAAACAGACTGAAAGTAAAGTTCCTCAGCAGCCAACAGGAAGTAATCGTCTTGAAGTGAATTATGTTCATATGTGTTGACACATGCTGAGGAAGTGCTTTTAAATTCAAAGTGTAATGACGTCTTACCCAGCATGCCTTTGTTTGGCTCAGATAGGCACATGTCCTTCTCTGCACTGGGCAGCACAAAACCGACCACAAAGATCTCCACGCCGTCCGCCATCAGTGCTAGTCCGAGGACAAAGTAGAGTGTCCACTGGAACTTCCCGTGGCCACACTCCTGCAGGATGGTCTCATACTGCTGGGCCAGCTCCTCCTGGTCTTTCCTCCTCTCACCCTCATAGGCCGACAGGTCTCTGAACTGCTGCGCCTCAACAGCCACTCCATCCAAGCCACCAGCTTTACCCGAGTCAGCCCTTGGGATGCCCTGGTACTCGCCCTCGTAAATCTCATCATCCTCATCGTGTCCTTCAGTGGAATCACTGTGGCCTTCATCATCATTGGCTCGACTGTCATTCCGATAATATCCACCATCACCGCTCGGCACACCTGCGTAGTCATCATCGTCGTCTTCCTCCTCAAAACGCTTATAGGAGCGCTTTGTGTACTCATCGGTCATTTTGTCCATGCCGCGTCCCACCTTCTTGCCAACTTGTTTCTTGGCAACTTTAGCAATGTCCTTAGCGCCGCGGATGAATTCTGAGCGGCTGTCTCTGTAGCGTCCGTCATCGTCCATCTTGGATGTTCAGAAGTGGTGCTGAGATGCTGCAGAGGACGGGGGGGGGGATCAGCACATGAGTGTGTGCTTGAGGATTCTAATAGCTGAATTCAGCACCGTGGACAGCTCCCAGCACCGCTGCTCTGCTGCTGAAGCACCAAAACCTGAAGAGAGACAAAAGAACGTGTTAAAAATGTTACCAAGAACCATCACGCTGTGAGTGCACATCAAAAACACAGACAGCCTCTGGACTGAAGACAGGTCTGTTCAGCATGTGGACTCTGTGAAACCATGGGAACTGGTTTGATAAATAAACTAGATATACTGGAATCAGAACAGTTTAACTCCAGTCCTTGAGTAAAAAGTATGACATAATGTTATGTAAGCGTGATGGTCCAAGAGTGTTAAAACTCCAGGTCTCCTTGTGTTCAATGGTAAAGAGACATCAGTACCTCTGGTATTCGTATCTATCAACCTTTCCTGCAGAACTTACTATAAAATTGGAGAAGCAGGAGCGAGACTCGACTCAGCTGTGACTCATATAAAATAACACCCAATAAAAACCGACCCCAGAAAATCTCATCTCCTCAGTGGAGGTCATGACAGGAGATGTTTCCAGAAAATGGTGGAATTTCACAATATCGACAATTAATATTGTGATGCTGAAGTGCAGTTTTTTTATTGTAATGGTCTTTGTCCCAGAGAAAAGTAAATCATTAAGCAAGTTCTGATCGATCCAGCAGCCGCACGGCTGGTCTATAAAGTGGTACCCAGGTGACATCTCTATCAACTGTCTGACGCACATGAGTACACCCCCCCCTCGCCTCCCGACAAAGAGGAGCAGCTGCTCTATACTGTGAACTCTTTTCAGAGTAAATCACCTGTTTTCTGTCACTTATGAACAGCACTGGATCCATTTTAACCAGAAAACAGAGAAGAACTGTAACTTGAAGCATTAAAACACTCCAGGATACTGGGATACAGACCTGGAACCTGATGTTTAATTAAATGGGACAGAACACTGTAATGCTGTGATAAGTATTAACTCTCAGTGAAGTCTGTGTTCTGACTAATCATTGTAAATATGTATGTGGTTCCGAAAATCATTTCAGGTTGTTTGGTTTGATGTTAGGACGAGCCCACGAGTCTGATGCTGGAAGCATTTTTACACCTTCTGTTCCACTAAGTTTAGTTAAAAACATCCGTTTCCCACAAAAACCTCCTCACTACATCTCTAACAAACTACATCAGAGGAGTCGACCCAAAAACTGATCATCCTTCATCACCATGGTCACAACGTTTGTACCCAGACACTCTTGAGACCCATCTGAACGTGATGAAGCAGCTTATCACCTTCTGATTAGCCTTTCACAAGCTGAGATGAGATACTGAGATGAGAGTGGCTGTTAGTTCATTCTCTGAATAACAAATGTACTGCTGTGTAGAGTTACTGTGCAGCTGTGGCTCTGATGGATTCCCTCTAATCTACATTTTAGATATATCTGTATGTATCTACTGTAGAATGCTTATGGTTGATGAGCAGATGGTGAACCAAAGAAAAGATTTCTTGTGAAATCAAATTATTTTCCAAACTTCAGCTTCTGGCATCATTGATGACGTTTAAAGTGATAATTTATTAACAGTTAAGTGGAGGGATCAAGCAGCAACTTAAACTGACTCAAATATGTCTTTTTCTTCTGCTGACTTAAAAAGACGCAAGATGACAGAATATAAACGTACACACATACCACTAACAGTGTGTTTACCTAAAAAATACAAGAAGTAAAAAATGACCTGCAGTCAGGTGATTTTATAATGTCGCAGATCTCTTACATCTTTCAGTAAAACAAACTAGTGGAGCGTTGAAGAGCTGAGATATTTCCTAAAGCAGGAACAAAAGGCAGAAAGTTTAAATTAATTTCTGTCCATAAGAAACAAACTAAACGTCAGGTCCTCGGCTGAATTTAAAAACTAAGATCACATGTTGACTTTGGTTTACATCAATAAACGCCTGTCAGTGAGTTTATAAATGATCTATAGAATCAGAATGATCCTGTTAACAGTATGTAAACATTCTGCTCACATCTAATTGAGAGGAAATTCCCATCTGCTACTAAACGAGCCTAAAACAAGCCTGAACAACCGGGTCATTGAACGCCACAGAATCGCTGCCATTCAGAACTTCTGCTTGTGTCCTTGACTGTTAAACATCCACCTTTTACTGCTCGGCGTAAATTTCAATCATCTTCTGCTATGAGTCGCTCAAAATAGATTTATCCTCTTCATCATGTGATAGAAACACGTTTTATTTAACGCTTTCATGCATCACTGCAGTGTTCAGCCATTCAAAAGCTGCTTTGTATTTTGGATTTATTAACATTTAACACACCACACTGGACTCCACAGAAAAGTTTAAACAAACTTGTTTTTATAAATAAAAGACCTGTAAAAACCTTGACAGCAGATCATAATTCGAGCGTGAAAAAAATTAAAGGCTGTGAAAAACCCACTATTAATGACACACAAGAGAGGAAACCAAGAGAAACATTAAATTATAAAACTATAAACATCAGATTTAAACTATACTCTCTACACAGAAATATAATCTGACTAAATATACTTAGAACTCAGTTTGTTTCCAAGTATCATTATAAAAATGCTTATGACCTGCTCAGTGATTTAACTACAACATTATACAAACTGGTTTTATCACCACAATAATCTTTTAAAACGGCAAAGCTTTTATTTTGTTGAAGCTCCACAGCAGCAGGATTTTTACTGTTTCTTGTTTGTTTATTTTTCCTGGTTTTACTTTTTATTCCACTTTTTCTATTTTATTGCATGGAATATTTTACCATTAAACAATAAATTAAGAAAGAAAGAAATATACAGTTCTTTTACTTTTATATAAAAAAACTGATAAAAATACATATTTATTGTGAAAATGCCCTCAGTAAAAAAGACAACATCTTTCAACAAACAAGTTTGTTTACAAAGTTCAGAAACAAACATTTTTACTGATAATGTACTGATAATTTAACTTATAGCAACTTTATTTAACTTTCTAGTTTATAATTTACAATCATATAATTAATAATTATATTATTAGAACTGTAAACCTAAAGGTTACTTTTTAAATTTTAAGTGAACATCTCTGTATTTGTAGGTTTTTTTATAAAACATTTTAAATGATGCAAGGAGAGTGAGATAATAAGTCTATTACCAAACCACTAAAACACTATCAGGCATCTCAAAGCATCAAGAATCACAATTTTATGTGAAATAATGAAATAAAGAATAAACTGAGATTCTGCTGCTAAACAATGTTTAATATTAGAAATCTCAGCATTAAGAAAAAGGCTTGTCTTAAAGTTTATGATTTTAGCACTTAGTAGGTTTATAATATCCTCGGTGTAGATAATAAAGAAAATATTCAGTCTAAGGGATATTTTATATGGCAAGAAGAAAAAATGTTAGTGTCTGTTTTATGTTTCTTAATCTTATTATATTCATTTTTCCTGTTATAATTTGATTTTAGTTTCTATTTTATTTTGAAAGACTTTTAACTCTGTGCTTTATTTCCTGTTAAACTCCCTGTCTTTGTTCCTCTCTCCTTATTAGTTGCCACCTGGAGCTCATCAGCTGGCGACTGCAGTGCTGTCACACTCGTCCAGCTGCTCCTGCTGTCTGTTGAGTATTTCTGGTGTTTTATTTTAAAGCCTCTTTAACAAACTGGATTGTTTGAATTTCCTTTTATTTTTTTCATCCTTCCTCTTTGTGTCTCTTGTTCCAGTCATTTTTCATTAAACCCTTTTTTTTTCCACACCTGCCTTCTGCATTGTGTATTGTGTGTGTGCATGTGCGTGTGTGTGCAAACAAACTGAACGTAGAAGCGATGGTTCTTTTTAAGCTGCAGATGGCTGGTAACGTCCTGCAGTGCAGAATTTATTTCTCACATGCAGAGAAACACGAAGCTCAACGGAATCCTCAACATCCAGACAGTTAAACAGAAATTAGTTTTTTTAAGTTGTTCTTAAAGAAGCAGGTCTTCAGATAGTCCTTATTCTTTCTTCAGTCAACTACTTTTTGTAAGAATAATTTTTTCACTCGTAGTTTCAGTAAAAGCGTTTTATTTCTAAGTAAACTGGCCGTCACAATAAAATTCCATCTCCTCCGTCTGTTCTGAAGTAGTAAAGTCTGGTGCTTCAGTTAACATGAGACATCAAAGTCAATCATCATCAAACTGCAGGGACGTTTACATTTTCCTTTTTCTAACTGTCAGGTAAAATGAATATTCCTGACAGTCCAGTGATGTATTGAAACCATGCTGAAGCACATGATGACATCACCATGAGTCTCTCAGAGGAACGGCATTCTGGGTAGGGTCAGACACGCCTGCTATTGGAATACTTCCCCAGTATTCAACAAACACCTACGCTTACAGTAAACAGTTTGCTGTTATTATGGACTCAGACGAATGTTCATGTCACATCGTCTCAGACTGTCAGAGGGAGACGGTCCAAGAAGTCTGGACCTTAAAACTTGAGTTCTCAGGCCTTTAGCATCCTGTTGGAGTCAGAAGAAACAGAGTAGAATACCTGAAACCTGATTGGACAAAACGTTTGATGCCCACTGACACGTGTTGGATTAATAATGACTTTCACATGCACTGAACTACTGCAGTCATAAAAATATATCGTTTATATGTGTCACTAGTAAAGTTATTTCAAAACCCTCCAGCATCACACACACCTTTACTCCTGCCTCTTTTAACAGTGAATCCATTTTTCTTCCAGTCTGCTCCATCTTTTTTTCCTCTGATCGGAGGATGTAGGGAGCTGCTGAGGCCGTGTGAGCAGTTCTATCAATTATTCATGTCCCGTTTTCTGGCCACAAGGACAGAAGAGCGTGCGTCGTCCTCCCAACAGTGATGCATTGTTCCATTAACCAACCTCAGCCCAGTTCATACACCAACCACAGCGTGACATCTGGACAGAGTCACACAGGAAGTGGCAGCCATTCAGCTGCATCACCATGCAGCATGTCCTCAGGCTCATACAGGGCGAAAGGCACAGAGGCAGCCAGAGAGACAGCTGAGGTGATTGGTTGTTTTCAGCTCAGTGAGGCTGGAGCTCCACCTCAGCTGTGCATGCTAAGGTCTCCTTTGGGAGAATCTGCATCCTAATGTGAATCTCACAATTACTCCTCTGCTCACTGTGGTGGCACCAAGTCAGCTAGCAACACCATGTCAAAGTCTGTGACGTCACGGCTCTGCATCCATTTTGGCTTTACTCACAGCAAAATAAACTAAAAAAACTGTCGGGGGGGGTGTCAGCTGAAGGGCAGTTCAAAACCTGTAAAACTGCAAGACAGAGCAGAGCACAGCTTGACTTCATCTTTCTTTTGTTTAGGTCCGTTTGTGGTAATGATTAATGTAACATTGTCACAATTTAACAGATTTTAACAGCAGATTATTAAAGCTTTCAAAATGTTTCAAAAGATTTTGCCTTTTTGCTGAACAAATCTTGCCACAAATACTAATCTACTAAACAAAGAACTGATCAGGAGAATTATAATATAAGCACATGTTGAAGTAGTTTGTTTGCACATCTGTAACTGAGTAAAAACAGCATAGAGATGGGGGGGGGGGGGTCCTCAAGAAAGAAGCCAAATTCCTTCTAACACAAAGAAATATCCTACAAGGATCCAGTGAATGCAAAAGCACCAGATATCACCAGCGCTCTCTGCAGATACTCTGCTGTAGCACTTCTCAGGGAACAAAAAGTGTGATACTTTTCATGGACGTGTGAATTTGAAGCTGCATCAAAGTGATTTGTTGCACATTGAGTCAGCTTTCAGCAGACACACCTCAGTATTTAAAGATGGTGTGGAAAAATAATTAAAACTTCAAAGGTGTCTAAACAAATTCTTTGGAAACAAAATAAATCATTTAAAACTTTTTACATTTTAAAATTAGAAAAAAGAAGCGACAGTGTAGCAGATTCAGTCCAATGATCCTCCGACATGATCCTGATAAATCCATGAACCAGCTGACAGTACACACACACACACACACAAGTTTGTTTTGTTATCCTTATGGGGACCGTCCATTGACTTCCATTGATTTTAGTAACTAGATTTATACCTAACCCAAACCCTTTTACTAACCTTAACCATTACTGATCTATAACTAACCCTAAGACTAACTAAAACTCTATTCACACCATACCTATAAACCTAACCCCTAACCCTAAAAAGGGGAGTCCCCCTCATGGGGACCAGGCTTCGGTCCCCACAAGAACCCTCGGACCCCAGAAAGATAGTAAAAGTCAGGAAACGGGTCCCCAGGAGGTCAGAAATACAAACACACACACACACACACACACACACACACACACACAAGTTTGTTTTGTTATCCTTATGGGGACCGTCCATTGACTTCCATTGATTTTAGTAACTAGATTTATACCTAACCCAAACCCTTTTACTAACCTTAACCATTACTGATCTATAACTAACCCTAAGACTAACTAAAACTCTATTCACACCATACCTATAAACCTAACCCCTAACCCTAAAAAGGGGAGTCCCCCTCATGGGGACCAGGCTTCGGTCCCCACAAGAACCCTCGGACCCCAGAAAGATAGTAAAAGTCAGGAAACGGGTCCCCAGGAGGTCAGAAATACAAACACACACACACACACACACACACACACACACACACACACACACACACACATGCACTCTTTTTTTCTGCAGATGACAGAAAGTCCATCGATTATCTTGCAGCCTCGCAGTAAGTCGTCAGCTGAGACGAGGATTTCAGATAAATGAGCTAAAAACGGATTTTTTGAGAAAACAATGTAGCACAAGTGAACCAGTGCAGTCCTGAAAGTGTGTGTAAATGTTTTCACAGCTGTGCTAATGGCTGATCTTCACAGCACCAGATGAAGTGCATGTCTGAGATGTGCTGCACCACAGATTGTTTTGCGTGTTCTGCAGCGTTGCTCCCAGCACCCGGGGAGAAGCAAGCTGTAACTTGTGACAAGGCTAATCTCTGAGGACAAACAGGAGCACGACCAATCAGCAGGGCAGCAGGCAGAAAATACGAACACTAAACACAACTACTGCTTCCTGTTTTCAATAAATCTACTGCTCTTTAAACAAAAAGAAGCATCAAGACACATTCACAATCGTTTAGCATGTTCCACATTCTTTTATCAACCGTAAACATAAAGAATTAGGATAAACATGATCACATGACCTTTATTCTTCTTCTGACAGCTGACTTTATCACCTGCATTAAAGTATTTAAAGCAACAATCCAGAACCTGAAGACAAAGGCTTTAATTTCCTGTAAAAAAAAAAGTCAAGTCAGAAATCTGACAAACCAGAACCATCAAATATTGTGCTGTTACTTTCAGTTCTTAAGCTGATGTTCACGGGTGAGTTACAGTGTTGGAACAAGGTGTTCTCTGGAAAAATGACTTTTCAAGAGTATCTTGAAGACACAAAGGAGATGAATCTGGACTGAACAGCATCAGAACTCATTCTTGAGCAGAATGCAGCAGCAGCTGCAGACCAGAAGCATTTTAAACGTAACTCAGGGAGTCGATGGGAACATGTGATGAGCTTTGAAGTAGCTGAGGACAGAGATAACTACGACCTGAACTGAGAGTGTCACTCTTTTCATATGGTGACGATGCAAATCAACAGGACTGAGGGACAAATTCAGCAAGATCAGAGAAAAGCAGCTGGTCATCAGATTCCTCACAGAGATCAAGAGACAGCTTTTCATTTGAAACTGGCTGAGATGATTGATGGTTCAGTTTTAGAGACGATTATCAGACAAGGAACAAACTGAAGACAGAGTGCAGTGATAAGGACTCTAACACTGAGTCTTTGGTGTGTCATGGCAGACTGTTAAACAAACTCAGATGTTAGAATGTGATTTCTCCTGTAACATGTAAAATATCTTTAATCATATGATGATTATCAGTTTGCATGTTCTCTCTGTGGGTTTTATCCTCCCACATACAAACAACATGCATGACAGGTATGTGAATAGCTGTTGGTCTCTGTGTGGCCCTGTGATGATCTGATGACCTGTCCAGGTGTAACCCCGCCTCCTGCCCAGAGATAGGCTCCCCATGGCCCTGAACAGGCAGGTATATGGATGGATGGATGTTTATTAATGAAAAAATAACAGGTATGTTTGTACTTGATCCATGAAACGTTAGACAAGGTTTAGATTTGGTTTTTGGGTTTCAGCTTGCAGAAATCTGCTCTAACACTGTTAGAAACATGACAGTCTGTTTATAATTAACCTCCTTATTCATTAGAATAAACCCCCCAAACTGCAACATCAGACCACAGAACATGAAACTACATAAGAGATTTTATCTGCTTCTGGTTGCATCATGAAGGTAATGTATTCACAACTTTAGATTTTATTTCACAAATAATAGAATCAACGTAAAGAGGACTGTGGTCGTGTTTGTGACACTTCTCATGGTGGTGAAGGGATACTACTGCAGCATCTCAGCTCGGAGGAGACTGAGCTGCAGTCATGGCTGCCACAGGAACACGGCATCAGACACGCAAAGTTGTCAAAGGCATCACATGCTAATAATAGATGGTAAATTATTGACTGAGCAGCTCTGATGCGAGACGTTCACCCTCCACCTCATTACATGGAATAGATATAAACAGCATCCATGTGAAAGCAAACTCCTTCCAGCACCACAAGCAAAGCCAAATCCCAGATGGAAGCGGAACAAGCGCTCATCACTCCTTCTCAGTCTCCCCGCCGGGTTTCTACAAGGTCACTTTGGCGCACGACGCAGGGCAGAAGCTCCTGCTGCAAGGAGCGCATCGAAAAACTCTCCCTAATTTAATCAGTAAATGTTACAGCGGATAACCTGAAAAACTTTTGATATTTTATCTAAGAGAAAGGTGCAGCTGAGGCAGAATTTGGAGCCTGAATGTATCGAGGCAGAAGGCGGAAGAGGAGAGGCAAGGACGTCGGAACCCGCTAATTAACAAACACTGGAATTCACATTTCGGGCTGATTTCCTGTTAGAATGTATTCAAGTGTTAAACATCATAGAACACCATGTATCATGCAAACCACTCGTGAGTCCTCTGCGCAGGGATTGATGATGATGTTCGTTAGCGCAAAGGACCTCCCCGCAGGACAGAGAGCGCATTTCGCTCCAACATGCGCAAGCAAAACCCTAAATTCTTGCTGTTTTTATTATGTCACACAAATTAGCACGTCACTTATTCCTGAGCCTTTCAGGTTTAGAGGGTCGTCGCGTTAAACAAGCCTATAAACATCCGGGACTGATCAATTCATTTCGATTCGTGTCATAAACGCACGCAAATCTCCCAAAATGTCTCCTGATCCGCCTGAGATGTTTGGAAAACGATCACTGATGCGGAAATGAACAAATTCAGGATTTAAAAGTGAGATGAAGATGTAAAAATCTAAATAAAGAGATACTGTAAAATATCTTACCTTTCCAGGTGACAAGGTCAGCACATCTTAGCGTGATCAGGATGGTTTCAGCAAAGGGAGTCACCCGAGTCCTGCAGGACAGAGAAGGTCCTGTGTGCTCCTCTGGTGAACACTGACGTAGTAACGAGAGCTGCTCAACCCCAACCCCCCCCCCCCCCCTTGATTTTACTACACAGTCTCCATCCTGCATGGAAACGCCCCCCCACCCCCCCTCTGTCCACATCATTCCTGCTAGAACCAGGACCAAACGGGGTCTTGATGTTCTCATGCAACCCATACAGGTGTGAATATTTTCATCCTGTGAGAAGTTCAGGGTTCAAGTATCACAGTTGGTGAGATACACAGTGTAAAGCGAGCCTCTCCTCGCACGTGTTTGGGCTCGTGCCTGTAATTGGTTATGTTAGAGTTCAGAAGGATGCCCCTGGTGGGAAACAATGAAAGCCTATTAATTTTGCAAAGATATGACGCGAAGAAGCTGCAAGTAAAGAAACACACGAAGAAGAACGTCTCTGTTGGCGTTTCCTGACGCACATAAAACATGGAAATTCTGTTCAGCAAAAATTTTAATTAAGATTTTAGTAAAGAGTGACAGTTAAATCAGAAAATACTTCTACTATCAAATTGGAGTCAGGAAAAAGAGCAAAATGTTTGAGAAGAGTAATAATTTGGGATTTTAAAACAAGGAATAGTGCAAATGTTATAGAGAAAAACGCATGAGAAAAATGAACACAAGTTAAAAATCTAACTTTCAGTATAGTTAAAGTTTTGTTTCTCACAGTAAACTGAAATCTGCCCATGGCACATCATTTAATTTCTAAGGAGCTTTAGTTTCTCACTCACAGTAACACAATAAGAGCCACTTTATTAGCATCAGCTTATCGGAAATAGAATCGGAATCAGAATCAGTTATTTGCACAAGGAATTTGTCTTGGGTGAAGCTGCAGAGAATAAATCAAAGTAAGAAAAACAAACATTAGAATCAACAATATTTACATGACCGATGCATTTGTGCAATAATGTAAATGTCTCTGATAAAACTGTAAGATGCACATGAGTCAGTGATTCAGTGAGGCAGGTGAATCCCACCAGGTGAGATGAACTGAGCTTGATTTACCTATAGTAAATATTTGTCGCCATCTAGTGGACAAAAGAAATATTCAACGTGTTTGCTCTGCAAATCTGAAGCAGAATCAGTTTCCTGGTTTATTCACACAATACAAGGAATTTGTTTTGGGTGAAGCTGCAGAGAATAAATCAAAGTAAAAAGAACAAACATCAGAACAAACAATATTTACATGCTCAAAGTATTTGTGCAATAATGTAAGACAAACTTTAAGATGCAAATGAGTCAATAAGACAGTGGGGTGGGGGGGAGTTGGGGGGTGGTGGCATGTGATTGTTTATATAACACATGTACAGAGTTCTACTGGGCCTTAATCAATAGGCCAGTAGCAGAGGGGAAGAAACTGTTCCTGGCGGGAGGTCCTGGTCCTGATGCTATACCACCACCACCACCACTGTGATTAAATCAGCAAGTTTATATAAACAACACCTTTCTCAGGTAAAAATAAAAATAAACAAAGAAATCACAATAAAAGGCAGTAAGACGAGGAGAAACAACAGAAATCCAACATAAAACTAAAACAAACTAGAAAAGCACTCAGAGAGCGCAGACCTCCGCCAAGTGGACATTAGTCCATTAGTTTTTGAGTTATCCTGCCGACTGACCGACCGACCGACCGACCCTGATGAAAACATTACCGCCTTGGCAGAGGTAACAAATGCAAAAAATCTGGTTTGAATGTCTGGAAGAGTTTTGGACTTTGTGAAAAGAACTGCTGACAGATGTGTGAATAAACATCTGGACACATTCTGAGGTGTGTGAGTGAAGGCTGTTAGGGTTTATATCTTTAAATACAACAGTGTCCAGTGTTTCCTGGTTCTGGTCTTCTGTCCTGTGCTTTCAATCAGTTTCTGCTCCAAACACCTGAACCTGATAACTGGATCCAGACGCGCCTGAACCTGATAACTGGATCCAGACGCACCTGAACCTGATAACTGGATTCAGACGCGCCTGAACCTGATAACTGGATTCAGACGCGCCTGAACCTGATAACTGGATCCAGACGCGCCTGAACCTGATAACTGGATCCAGACGCGCCTGAACCTGATAACTGGATCCAGATGCGCCTGAACCTGATAACTGGATTCAGACGCGCCTGAACCTGATAACTGGATTCAGACGCACCTGAACCTGATAACTGGATCCAGACGCGCCTGAACCTGATAACTGGATCCAGACGCACCTGAACCTGATAACTGGATTCAGATCTGGAATGTAAATCAGTTCAATTCAGATCTAAATAAAACATTAAATATTTCTATCTGGTGGGATTTTATGGGTTTCAGTTTTCATCAGTATTAAAACATTCTGATTTCAGTTCACTATTTAGCCTATATATTTTTTAAAAATGTTTTAGTTTAAAATGTACTAAAATAAATTACAAACAACAATGTCTATGAATAAATCCTCCATCCTGTTATAAAATGGATTTATTAGATAAGAATGTTGAAACGTGGGAGTTTCAAATCAAATACCTTCGTTTGGCCTCTGCTTCCTCTCTGAGGAGGAGGAAGAGGAGGGGGGAGAGGAGGAGGAAGAGGAGGGGGGAGGGGAAGAGGAAGAGGAGGAGGAGCAGGAAGAGGAACCATCGACATCACCACATGAAGGCAGCGTTTTGTTTACCTCCCTTCAAATACCAGCAGATGGAGATGAAGATGACCATGATGGGACGTGCTCTCCGGTTGTCTCAGTGAAAACGTCGGAACGGCGGATTGGTGCGTTTTTGTTCTGAGGGAGGTTGTGCGTGTGTGTGCGCGTGCGTGTGTGTGGGGGGTGTTGTTGTTTGTCCTGGTTTCAAAGAGGCTTGGCGGTGTTTTCTTCAACATGACGCTCATCAGAAAGCACGTCGCTGATTTCTGGATCTTATCATGAGAGGAACTGGCATGGACCTTCTGTGGAGGATCCTCACAGCGCTCAGCTTCGACTGCTTTAAAGATTCATCTTCATCAAGGTGAGCGCTGATCACGCACCTGCTTCTTGTGGCCTGAAAGGCTCCGAATCTTCCTGCTGGGGCGTTTACAGCGACTAAAAACCCGTTTCTGAGGCCTTTAAACGCGTTTCAGCTGGTTCATGTTAATCTGCTTCATCCATCACGTCGATAATCTTTAATCATTTCATGTTCCGCAGGAAGAAACCGGTTGGTTATGATGATAAAATATCACACTGATATTTTTTTAACCCGTCACTTTCCTGTTGTTATGACAACAGCTGTCCTGAGTATATGGCACGCGCTCATTTCTTCAGTTTGTCACCACGAAGTCCGTTTCAGCAGAAATCTGTTTCCTCATCTCACTAGGTCATCTAGTTCCTCCGTTTCCATCTTAGAAGCCTCATTATCTGATTGTCACCTTTACCTGAACCGGTGGAGCTGTTGCGTCCAGATGATGATGTCATCAGGTTACCGTTGAACAGTTTGTCTGTAACTCCACCCAAACGGTGATTCAGGTCTGACCTGTTGAGTTTTACCTTCAGAGTAAATCTGTGCAGTCAGTTTATGATCTGTTTACTGCACAGCTGCTTTTCTTCGTCTGGTGACGTTCCACTTCACAGGTTTTAAAAAAGAGGAACATTTTAAATATTTCATGTGGAAAATAGAAGAAACAAACCGTTAGTGAGTGTAAATGTTGTTTCCTCTCTGCATGTTGGTGTCTCACCTCCTCTCAGTGATGAAGTGATATCTCCATTAAATGAGGCCAGAAATTTCCTGTTTACCACGGCAACAACTTCAAGATGTTTATAAATAAAACAACTTCCTGAATCTGAAGACGTGTTGATGTTAGGTCACGTTTTATCTGTCCTACATTTAGAATGTTATTTACTAGCTTGAGAAAATCCTGACTCTTCCCTGTTTCCTTCAGGTCTCCAGCTAAACTGAGCTCCAGTCAGGCCGGCAGCCTGGAGAGCAGCTCCCTGACGGGGTCCCTGTCGCTGGGGCCCGATCTGCCACACTGTCAGTGCTGCATCTCCTATCAGACGCGTCTCAAGCGCCTCTCATGTGGACACCTTTACTGCACCACCTGCTGTGATCAGATTGTCAACATGGCCTTTGAGGACATCGAGGGTCTGTCTGAATACCCCTGCCCCATGTGTAAGTCCATCCGGCAGCTGGGAGGCCTGGGCCCGTCTTCCTCGGGGTACTTTAACGGACCTGACAGTCTCCTGCAGCAACAGCATCTCACAGGGAAAGAGCCCGGGAGCCAGTGGGGGTGAAGATCTTTCTCCTGCTGTGACCTGATTCATTCTGATACTCTGCCACCAAAGTTTGGACGAGTAACCGCTTTACCGTCTCTCTCCTGTTGTAATCGGGTGAAATGTGTGAGAAAGCATGACGCCGTCATCAGTGAGTTCTAAGTGCCATGTTGCATTTCCAGATGCTGTTAAAACCTGCACATCAGCTTAATAAATGTGGTGGAAGAACCTCATTCTGTCAGTTTTATCCTGTTTTCTGAACAGCGTCGAGGTTTTTCAGAACTTTACATGGAGTGAATTTTTTAAACTGATTTTAACATTTCCTGTCAGACATTTGTACTTTTACTGTGAAAGTATTGACTTTTTTTTTTTGCACATGAACTTATTCAGTTTTACCTGTTTTAAGCCCTGATTTTACTGTGAAATGTCGTGCCACTTGTAAGTGTTCCAGATCATTTTGTATTTATTTTGTTAAAAAAAAATAAAGTTCGTGAGCCCATGTGTGACAACGTTTTATTCAGGAAGAAGCATTTCATCTTGAACAGGAAGGAGCGCTTCAGCTGGTAACACTTCATGATTCAAACAGGGCTAGTACAAAAACATATTTACATCTGGCAAATTTAAATGTTGTACCAAAAAAACTTTAAATAATACATGAATGCAGAGCAGAAGATCATGTAACTGGACAGAAGTGTGGAAGACAAACAAATAGGTTGGCATCACAACTGGAAAACTGGCTGATATCAATGTGCTTTTATGTTGATGAATATTTACAACAATTGAATAATTCATAGTGCGATCGAGTGAGGTACCTTCTGACATGAGAGATCAGTATCAGGAACAGAACTGACAGCCTGTTTTTAAAGTAAACAGAAAAAATTCATCGACATGGTGTAAATTAAATAATAAGACTGACGACACGCCGTCAAACATCCTGTTTAAAGGTGCAAAAGCACATTGTTCATGACTGAAATGTGTTAATGTGTTGATCTGATCTTCAGAGATGTAAACACGTGGGAACAGGAGCTGTTTTCCTCAAGTTTCCACCTGAAAGGACTTTTTGATCCCAATAACTTTGATCAGAAACCATCTTCCATACATAAAACACCCAGAACTGATAAATAATACTTAGAGGGATGAAAGTTGGGACAGATTACATTATGAAACGATCTCAGCTGCAGTCAAACGTAACTTGGAGCTGAATGTAGGCTCTTTCACAGCTCTGGAGAACAAACGAGCGGAGGGATCTGAGAGGTACCAAAAATAGCTCCCATGTCCTAAATTCCACATTAAAGTCAGTGGTCACAGAACTCAACTGTTTCAGAAATGATCACTTGACAGAAACAAGTTTTAAAACTGGTTTGTGTTAGTGAAACGTGAGCTGCAGTGAAATCAGCACTGTTCAGAAGTTAAAGGCTGGAACGGATCTGGTCCGGGTCCTGGTGACACTTTTATCAACCAGCTGTGGATAAGATTCTAAAAACAAACTACAAGCTTCATCGTCCTTCTTGAAAGGCAGAAATGCAGGAGACATTTTTAGCTTTTAGCAGTTATCAGATATACTGTGAGGCGTAAAGTCACTTTCTATGTGAGTCAACAAATAAAGAAGATCCTCATCATATTTTATACAGTAAAGACTCGAAGCAGCAGAGTCAGGCGAACTCACACTCAGGGGTTCAACACTTTTACTCCTATTAGAATATGTTTGGGTCTCTTCAGTTCTTGGTACCAGTGAGGGACGTCTTAGTGTGGACTGTTTTTAGTCCAGGATGGTTGGAGGAGCTCTCAGGAGGCCAGTGATGGTCCGTTGCTCTTAGGCAGCTTGGTGTTACTGGGTGGGGGGTAGTAGCGGTGGTTAGGTCGAGTGTCTGTTACAGACGAGTGTCCAAACAGGAAGGAGTGCTTGTTACTGCCTCCTGAGTCCTTGTTGCCGGGCCTGGACGGTGGTGCAGAGACAGAGGGATGAGCCCTCGGGGGCTGGTGGTTGGTGGGTGGGGCTGTGACCCGAGTCCTTGATGTTGGATACAGGAAGGTGCTGTTGTTAGTGCTCCGGTTCAGGTTGGTGTTGGTTTGCTGTGGGTCAGGTGTCACAGTGGGCGGGTCAGAACTAGTACTGGTGGATACTTGTGTGAGCTTGTCTTTGAGCTGCTGCACCTCCTGAGCGAGACGATCCACCGGATGGAGCTGGTTGGTGGAGAAGGGATGGGAGAAGGCCTGCAGACAGACAGCAGCACCATCAGTTACACAAGACCCAGAGAGTATCAGTATAACTAGAACCTTTTCTTTCAGGTGAAGGTGTGAATACAAATACTAAAATAAAATCCTGTAAAACCGTTTTTTTCTTTGAACTTTTTAAAAGTTAAAATTTGGCTAAAAAACACAGAAAATACAGTTTAAATGTTTAACTATTAGAAACATGTACACGGTCGTGTAGAACCGGTACTGGTGCTGCTTCTCGGACCGGCACACCACCAGGACACGTGTGATGTCATCAAATCACTGTTATTTTGGAGGGTACTACTTTCTACTTTCTACTTTGATTATCATACAGCAGAGAACGGATCTTTACATGAGGCACATTTCCACCAGCAATCACTCACTAAAATAAACAGAAAACACATGAAACACTTTGTTCCCGGTTCTTCAGCCGTGTAATATTTACAGTTTCAGTTTTATCTCGTCTTTTCCTGGAAGAAAAACAACTAATCTTTATACAGGTGTGTTTTCAGCACGTGAGCCACTAAAGAGAAAACAGGATTTACTGGCATGAGGTCGCCGTTCACTGGCGAGGAAATCACTTTCCAAACCGTTAGCATGAGGTGGACCTGTTAGCAGCTTCACAGATTTCCACTACAGCTCGAGGAAAATGGGCAACTGTACCCACCCACACAGCCCTCAACTACTCTTATCACCATGGAGACAATGATACTGCTGTGCTGACATCACAGAGCAGGAGAAACAGGTCCAACTGATCTGCATCACCTGAAGCAGCAGTCACGATGTGTGAGAATAAAACATGGCAGTCCTGAAGAGGCTGAACATCAGGACGATGATGCTCCCCGCCCCCCCCACCGGGTCATGGCTCCATATACAGACACTCGACCTGACAGTCAGTACTGATGGTTGTTTGTTCATTAAACTGTAAGTAAAACTAAAGTGACTCAACGATTCATCTGAAAATATTCCCACAACGACAGCTTCCACTTACCTGAGCATGTAGCGCCCCCCTGAGGTAGCACTGTCTCCACAGGCCCATGCAGGGCCCCATAAGGAGGGGCAGTAAGGGCTCATAGGGGTCAAAGAGTCCCTGTGGTCCGAATGTGGAGGGGAGGGTCTGGGGAAACTCCGTCAGGGCCCAGGCTTTCAGCAGTCTCTCCAGGCCGGGCACATTTTCAGAGGACGCCGCCCTGCGATGGCTCTTCTTATAAGAACCTGAACCACCGCTGCGCCAGGGGGGCAGGTTTGCAGGGCAGGTAAAGGTTCCTCGAGACAGCAGAAACACTGAGCCGGGGATGGTGTCAATCATCTGGTGGGATTAAAGATTAAAGTAAGTATTTGTAAAAATGAGCTTTAAAAGAAACGGAATATTCTGGAAATAAAGATTTAAATGCAAACGTTATTAATGTACTAACACGTGATTTTATTTATGGTGGATTTGACCCATCTGCTTAAAGTGGACTCATCCAACAGGATAGATAGGAGTGTTGATATAAGAGTAGAACATGTTGTAGCTAATAGCTGATTTCAGTCTGATTCTTATTCTTCTAGCAAAAAAGATTTAATGTAAAGAGAAAGTTTCCATCTGAACAGACACTGAAACTAGTTGCAGAAGTTGGAATCCCAAATACATCCGATCATGAGGTGCTGATTAAACATCTAATTAAAACTGAGTTTAAAACTGTGGCCAGTTTAATTATAAGTAAATAATAAACAAATAAATATTGAATAGTGTGTTTTCTTTCAGTTTTGTTGGCTGAAGGAGAACGTCAGCTTGACGGGCTTGAAGTTCCAACATGTCTAAGAAGTTTGCATGTTTCACTGCCACCACAAGAGGGCGCTGTAGCCTTTCACAAACCAAATGCAACTGAAATAAATATATATGTAATGATTTCTCGTGCATCCTGATGCTGATCACCAAGCAAACAGATTAAAATTACATTTTTTCCATGTGTAGCGTGTAGATGAGATCTGTGTGTTGTGAGTGAAGATGTGGGGGGGGGGGTACCTTGTGTGTGTCGGGGTTGGTGTTGAGGTTTCCGTTCAGCAGCGGTTGGATGGGAGGAGTTGGTGGGACAGGTTGGGTGAAACAATCCTGTCTCTCTTGGCTGTACTGCAGGTCCCAGTCCCACACAGGAGGAAGAGGAGGGTCCGAAGCATCTGAGGAAGAATCTGGATTCAACATGTCTCTCCAGCCATTGACAGGCGTGTAGGACTGACCGAGGTTCTGGATAAAGTTTAGAGACGTATGAAAAAGTTTGTAATTAGAGTTTTATTCCTTCAGACTGACGTATTAAAAACACAGTAACAGCTGTGATTATTTATTAATAACAAGAAAATAATAATAATTGATGTGATTTGATCCATATGATCTATTCTTCAGTCACATGATGCTGGTGCTGCTAAACATCTGGCCAGCAGCTGGCTGACAGAGGACAGGCTGCCATTTTGTTCCATCAGCCCCTCTGACCACCATCAACATTCATACATAAGCGAGGTGGTGAAGTGTCTTGCCCAAGTGACAAGGATGGAGCTGGTTTGGAACTGCCAACCTGTTCTGCCTTCTCAACCACTGCTGAGCCACTGTCCACATCTGGATCAGTATGTAATTAATTAATTCTAACACATGTTTTAACAGACAAACACTTCACATCTGCTACAGACACTTCAGATATGTTCAGAAAAGTAAAAACTAACTCCCTCTCAGGTGTGCAGTACCTGAGAACGCTTGCATCTCTCCCGCTGGCAGTTTGCCAGGAAGGTGGAGAAGAGAGGCAGGTGAACACTGTCGTGCAAGGCCAGCAGGAAGTCATCTGTCAGCTGGAAGCGGGAGGGAAACTGGAACCAGAGCTGCCAAACACAATCCAGGAAGAGCAGGAAGACTGGAGACTAGTGAGAGAGACGAAAAGAAAGTCAGACAGATGAAGATGGAGAGGATGAAACACTGACAGCAGACAGACAGGAGAGTAAAAGTGTGAGCGATGTTCACCCCATTAAACACTCAAACACCTAAAACAGGACAGAAACATCTGGATAATCCCACTCTGACTGCTTCCTTTCTGTTACACGTATCATGAAATACATCAAACATGATGCTAAAACCAGAGTGATGTCGACTCGGGCTGCAGTTTGATGCAGGTTCAGTTTGGATGCTGCAGAGTGGGACTCTATGGAACACACCGGACCTCTTACCTCTTCTTTGTCATTGTCACGATGGTAGTTGATGCGGCTGTAGAAGCGATGGCCGGCCATCACCCACTCCTTCTGCACCAGACCTTGGAAGCCATGCTGCGTCCGGTAGTGCGGGTCACACATCATCTGAACCAGGCTGGAGACCACGCAGCTCATGTCCCGGTCTTCTACCTCTGTAATGTTAAACAGGACAAGATGCACTGAAAACAACACTTTGAATCTATTTTCCAACTCTCCATCCATCCATGTCTTATACTCGCTTGTTCCTTTGCAGGTTCGTGAAGGGGGCGGGGCTTCTGGTGCCTATCACCAGCAGTCGCTGGGTGGGAGGCGGGGTTACACCCTGAACAGGTCCGTCACAGGACCACTTAGAGATGAACAACCACTCACACCTAGGGCCCATTTGGAGCCACAGGTTAACCAACATGCATGTTGTTGGTCTGTGGGAGGAAACCAGAGTCCCACACATACATAGAACATGTAAAGGACATGCAGGAAGGTCCCAGCTGAGTTCTGAACTCAGGCAGTGGTGCTTCAGTCAACTCTTCATCCAGATGTTTGAGATGCTGTCTGATTGTATCTCATGCAAACATGTAATCAGCTTCATCTCTGTGATAGAATCAGATTCTGAGTCATCGCTCTAACTGTGTGGAGTCATTTTAATTTCAGTAGACAGGAATGATGCAGTCAGTTCTCAGCATTAGAGCACTAAAGGGACGCATCAATCTTTCATTTCTAAACACCATTTCATTGTGTTGCTACATCTTTAAAGCTAAACAGAGACGGAGCACGAGAGGCAGACAGAACGGAGAACTGCAGAGAGAAATGCAGTAAGTAGAGAACCAATCGTAAAGCTCCTGGGGCTTCATAATGAGGTGGGATGGTTCTGTCTGTCAGGTCTGTGATAAACCTGCAGCAGAGAGACCTTGGAGTGTAGCTTATACACAAACAGACACAATAAGAAAAGAAAGTTCAACACCAGCAGCAGGAGTGAAACACCCTCAGCTGATAGTCAGTTTAAATAATTCAGAGTTGGGTTAACTGAAGTCCTAAATCAGAGTTAACAGCAGGATCAACTGTTTGGCACCACTCAGCTGAGATGGTACGTGTTGTGTCCATGAATAAAACCTGCTAATTCTCTCTGTGAACAGCTCATTGTGCTGTTGTCTCAGCAGCAAGTGGACAAACCACACAGTCATCTGGTAAATGTTTTATAGGAGCAGTCCACATACTGAACTCTGCTGCTCCACCCTGAAATGCATGTTCCTAACTGATGAGACTCAATGAAAGAATATTTGTTTATTCAGATGAAGGAAATGATGAAAGTTTTTCTCTCCCATGTGAAGCAGCAGACACACGCAGGTGTACTCACACTTCTAAAGGTCTTTTATAGGGAGGCCCTTTGACAGTGTGCATGTAGACTCAGTGGAGTGGGGTTGTTCATGGTTAATGGCTTCTTCAGTGGCATTAATGAGAAGGAGGTGATGTAAATAATGGATGGATTGAATTATATGAGCCAGAGTCTGGGGTCACATGACTCACCTTGCAGTGCTACAGTCAGGTGACCACTGCGAAGCAAACAGGCCACCTCTGAAGCTTTCCTCAGACAGGACCTGGAGACGGGGGCGGGGTCATGATATGGTCACATGATTATAACCACAGTCACCACATTAAAAACAGTCTTACAACTCAAACAGACCTGATGTAGTCGATCCAGTGGGTGCTTTCCAGGGTGGATAACCATCTGTCATCAGGCACTGACACAGATGTGGAAATATCTACAAGGTAAAACAGGAGAAAATGTTTTAAATAAGATACAACTGCTGGTCACCAGAAGACAAACAGTAAGATGAAATCCAGAAGTAGAACAACACACATTTAGAGTTAAAGCAGAAAGTTCAGTTCAACATCTCAAAATGTTCATGTGCAAACTGCAAAGATTTCAAACTGACTGAAACACTTAATTTGGAAACAAATTAATCTGCGTCTTAATCAGATCAAAAATCACTGAAATGAGCAACTTTCATGTAAAACGTGTCACATTCATCGAGCATTACATGGAAAATAAAAACACCCAAATTATCCACATGTTGAGTTGGACTTTATTTAGGCTTTAAATCCACTCTGAGAGAAATTCAATGTATTTCTTTCTCTAACACCGAGTTGCTGTGATGAGTCAAATCCCACCACCAGTGAACAAACTGAATTCATCTGTGTGGGTGTTTTTTTAATAGGACAATGCTGTGAGCTGCGAAGAAGACGAAACAAAGATCTGACTGCAAAACAAAAATTCAGTTCCTCAACCTGCTGCTGTTGACATGTTTTATTACTTATTATCCAACCAGCTCGTGTTTATATAAAAAAAAACAATGATGGCGTCACAAAGCCAGTGAGAAAACCCCAAAAACCTTTTTGTCAACTCTAATGGATTTAGGATGTGAAAAACTCGACTCCCAATCATCGCTCATTAAAGGAAATAGTTTTATATCTTTTTTCAATAAAATAAAACAGATAAATTATCTGAAAATGATCATTTCAATATTTTTTCAGGGTTTTATAAAATATTCGACTGAACAAACCTGTTTAAAGAGTAACAGATTTATTTTTCACACTCGTCACATCAGCGATCTGTCATGACTGAGTTTAGGATGTTTATCACATGCTTCACTAGTGACAGTCTCCTACACGTGTTCCTGTTTGTTTTGTGTGTGAACAGATGTTTGTTCAGGTGTGGGTGTGTTTATGTTTGAAGCCCACCTCCCAGGCAGAGGGCGCGCAGGCGACCGTGTGCCAGCTGGACGTCGGCAGGTGACGGCAGCTCGTCACCCAGCTCTACCACCACACACAGCGAGGACTGACACCCAAACAGGACCATCTCCAGGTTCCTGCAGAGCGGCACATACAGCTGTTCACATGCTGCTACAAGCCTGCGTTTCTTTACAATCCAATCATCTTCTTCTGAACATCGTATGTTTGTAATTTAATACTGTAAATTATAAAAGTTAATAGTCTTATTGCAGAGCTGATTGACACAAGCAGTAAAATCCAGACTAACATAAACCACATCAACATTTCAAATGTAAACTCAAAAACTTAGTAAAATTACAAAAAGTGTATTTAGTAAAAATCTAACATGACTTCAAAGAGCTCAGGAAGATCTTACAACCTGCAGCTTGTTGCTTTCAGCTGTTCTAATGTTTCTTTCTTATAGAACATTAAACGTATCGATGCATCTTCTGAAAATGAGACATGGTTGAGTTTGTCTGACTGGACTAGGATCAGTGTTCAGCAGTATGTTAACAGCTCAGAATCAGGTTCATCTGATCCATCAAGACTGATGTTTTACAGAAAAGGGACATAAAGTTCCTTCAGATTTGAGTCTGATGTGTTTATCTTCTGCCATAGAAGCTACAATCATCAAGTCAAGCTGGGAAAAATACCAGTGGGTAACATAATAGAATCATGTGTGACAAAGGGACAATAAGTGTGATGGACAACACTGCAGCAGAGAAGAAGAAACCCAGGAGGAACTTCTACAACAGAACCGTTTCACAGGTTAAACACCAGCCAGTAAGGAAAACTACTAAATGTTAACATTCAGTCTGTTCTGGATTTAATATTATTTTTGTATTGTTTGTTTTAAACCAGCTAATTCTTCACACCTGGAAAGAAAATGAATCACTGTGTGACTAGGGAGACGTTTATCCATTTCAAGTGAAGAAGCACAGATTCAAATAACTTGACAACAATCCTAATGCCTCCTACCACGTTCTCCCAAAGCGTGGAACCACTCAGAGGGAGGCGTCTTCAAAAAACAGAAACTAAAAAGGAACATCTTAAATAGAAGAAGTGAATAAGAAAATGTCTTTTAAACATTGAAACCTGGAATTTTTCTGATATAATTTGAATATATTGTTTTTTTTTTATAGAGTCTGAGAATGTGAAGGTTCCACTCTGAAAATGAGCCTGACATTTCTGTGATCGGATGTTAACGACCCTAATCTGTACAAATAAAATCCATCAGTAGGATTATAATTATCAACAGACCTGATATCGTCTTTCTCGTGGTAGATGTTGTTCTGAAAGCTGGCCATTCGCAGCAGGTCGCTGCCTCTAGGATGTCTCCAGCACCAGCGCTGCAAAACAGCATGTCAGCTTTTCAATTAAAGGTTTTATACTAACAAATTCCCCCAAAAGTACAAACTGCATTAGTGCTCATTTATTTATCAGAAGCTGAACAATTCTTCCTTTTAATATATACTGTATATTGAACTTGGATGAGGATGAGTCCTTAATTTAAGAATTTTTTTTTTTGTTTTGTTTCCCCATATTAGATTAGAATGTAAAAAATATGTTGCAAAAAACAAATAATTTTTGTGTGTTTTTAAAAAATATATAGATAAACCAACAAATAAATAAAGGACTGGGAGTCACAACAATAATTTTATGGCATTAAAGTTGTAAGAGTTTTCCTATTCATCAATAAAATAATATGCATCTATGTAAAGTGGGTAAAAGCGTGTGTGTGTGTGTGTGTGTGTGTGTGTGTGGGTGTGTGTGTGTGTGTGTGTGGGTGTGTGTGTGACTGAGAGAGACTCACAGGAATTCGACCTTCATTGAAATGAGCAAAACTCTTCTTCAGCTCAGTGTCCAGAACCTTCTGCGGAACCACGATGAATCTTGACAGACTGTTGGAAACCAAAGAAGAAGCTCTGATTTATTGGAGGAAGATAAACAACGAGACCACCAAGGAGACGGGATCCATTATTTTATGTGAGAAACTAAATCTAAATCTAATTCAGCTCTGGTTTCCTCTTTATTTAAAAAAATTTATGTGAAACATCATAGTTTCTGATGTGTCTGTGTATTCTCTTATATCTGGTAACCATCATTAGGGCGGGGCTTGTGGCTTCACCTGGTTGACATCTCAAAGCGGTCGTTGACTGAGCTGATTCTCCAGCCCGTCGCTCCACACCTCTCCAGCTCCTGCTCCCAGTCTGAGGCTGATTCAAACCAGTTCATGTGGGTGTCTCGGCGGCGGTTGCTTAGAAACTGCTTCATTTCTGGAGGAGGAAATAGATTCAAACGGAGGTTTGTATCTCAGCCAAAAACGGTTTTGATCACATGGATGAGAAGACCACATATAGTTTATGATGCTGTGCTGTATGATACTAGTTAAGGGACCATAATATGAGGAGTTAGTTGTTTACAGTTTGAAATGAATGGTAATGATAGAAGGATCTAAATATGGCGTGATGCTGGTTGGTCAGTGGAGGGATGAGAGAATCATCTGAACAGGAAAAGCAACATCCTGTTAGTTAAATCTGAAGGATGTTGTGTTGCAGATAAAACAGTCCATGTTCAACTCTGATTGCATCACATGTCTGTTTTAAATTTACTGTGATGATGTCATAGACTCGAGACAGAAAGGACCGACCACAGAGTGGACATACTTGACCTTTAGAGTAGAGTTGAACTTCAGGACATGTAACTGGTTGCAGAGGGGGTCTTGCATTATTCATCCTAGAGCTGACAGTCTTCCACAGAGTGTCCAGCCTGGCGTAGCTTTAACATAACTGGTGCATTGTACAGACAGGCTCATGTTTCCATATGTGGCTGAAGTCAGCCGCCAACGGCTCCTTTAAAACGCTGCATGACTGTGAAAGAACTTTTTTTTAACCAAACAGCTCGGGTCGTACCCTTTGATTGCTTAATTACACATTTAATTTAGGAGGTTTCTTAAATTCAGCCTTTCAATCACAGTCAACATGAGGCTCAGATTCAAACCACTGACAGATTTCCTCCCATATGGTTTTGGTTTCAAAGCCAGTATTTTCATTGTGTCGCCACTGAGGAAAATAGTTCCAGGCTTGGCAACTTGAGAAGACGTGAGCTTTATATGTTGTTATGGTCGGCACAGAATCCACCATGTTTCCAGTTTCTCATTAACATTAAGAGCTCCAGCATCACACTCAGATGGTTTTACAGATGGCAGAAATGACACAGAGAGGAAGTCAGAGAGAGATGACGAACCAGGATCACAGATGTACTGATGGATTCTGTCTCTGGACTGAGTAAATCCAGAGTGAGTAAACGATCAAACACTCGGTTTTATTAAAGGGACAGCACATGAATAAAGAATTGTGTTTTCTGATTTAAGTGGACATTTTTTCCACTTTAACTGAAACACTTTTCATATAAAAAGCTCAAATATGCACAAGGCTCAGACAATAAGACATTCTCATGTCATTCTGAGGTTTATATAAATAATAAGTCGTGTGCATCTTTAGAAAGGAGGATGGAGAACGGTACCGTGTATCACTTCCTGTAAGGTTTTCATTAGTCGTAAACATTAAACCACTCACCGACACTCCCAAGGGCCGCGTTCTGAAAAGATAAAACTGATCCAGGTTTGAGAGGCTGGTAGGTCTTGGCAATGGTGTAGGTCATCTGAGGAGGAAGACCACAGTGAGTTCATCAATGTGACAAAGGTCATCAACTTTCAACATGGAGGCCCTGTACTATTAGATCACTGAGCTGCAGCCCAGATCCACGGAAATGACTGATGAACCTCATGCACAACAAACTGAAAGAAGCTGGAACGTGTAGAACTTCTAAAACCCAAATACATCAATCACTCGGGTTCAAATACAAACATAAGAAATGAGATCATGACCCGCGAGTTTGGACACACCTCTATGATCTGTGCATCAGGAGTGAGACGGTCAAACAGGAAGCACATGACACGCATGTCCCTGCAGTAGAGCACCAGCTCCTCTGGTGTGAACTTCAGTGAGGAGTTTGGGGTCACCAGCTTGGTCCTGTTAGGTCCGACTGAAACACAACACAAACGGGTCGCAGCGAGATGAACATGATTTAGTTTTATTTGCACAGCTGATTAAAGATGTGCATGTGGCCGTGCACTGTCTGACGTGTTACTGGCAGTTTTACTTACCAGCAACAACCTTTTCTATAGACGCCAAAGCTACGTCATGATCTCCAAGTAGAACTGGATCTGCACCGTCCTGCAGCGTGAATGAAAGTTTAAAGAAACATCACATTTTAAATCTGAATAAAGTCATTATTAAAACAAAGTACATAGTTTTATTTGTCTGATGTTGTGTATCAGGACATCATAGACATCTCCTGGTCTTCACTAGGTTCTAACTTTAGATCAATAAGACCTGAGACTTTCATTCCACGTGTAACCAGAACTAAACAAAGATGCAGGAGATAAAACATCACAAGCAGCTGCTCATTCAAAGCTGTACAAAGTTCACTAGAGTATTAAGATAAACCAGATTTCATGTCCTGATGTGTATTTTTAACATGACTATAAACTCTGACTGTTTCCAAATCATTATCTAAAAACCCAGTAAGATCATAAAGAATTATGTTCAAGGTCAGTTCAGATGAAAAAACTCACGTCGGGTTTGGGAGTGTCCTGAGGTACGAAGGCCACTCTGAAGTGAGTACAGAACAGAGTACCAGAGAGCCAGCCTCTGCCTTCTCTGGCTGTTAGCTTCTTCCTCACCATAACCGTTCTCTGAAGCACACATTCACCTGGTGGGGACAGGTAAGAGGGACAGGTAAGAGGGACAGGTAAGACTTCTGCTTAATTCACTTGTTTTGTAAATGAACTATTCTTTGATTAAGCCTCGTGTCTCCAGGACAAGTCACATGACGTGGCAGAACACATGCTAAAATAATAAAAGTCACATGACAGCTTACGTTTTTAGTTTTGTTGGACTTTAAATTTAGCTGCTTTTAACAACTTCCTGTGTGTGATGACAGCTTGTGTAAAGGATTCAAAACAGGAAATGTGCAGAAAGAGAAGCAGCACAGGTGGGGGGGGCATCCTGGAGTGTCCTTGTATTGTTGGAAGTTCACTCAGATGAGTTGGGAGGAGCAGGAAGAAAAAAAAAATCTGAACTGAGAGGAACCATCAGTCTGGGTTTGTTGCTAAATTCTTCTGACATTTATTTATCTGGTTTAGGAACAATGTGCGGCCTTAGAGATGTTAATGGTTATTATAGTCTCCAGTGCTCGGAGGAAAAAGGTTGAGAGAGTGAGTGAAATTCCAGAACAAAGCTTCCGAAAACAAACCTTTTCACCCAGAAAAATCTTTTTATATACAAAAAAACAAAAAAAAACATGGTTTTATAACATTTTCCTATAGTTTGGTGCCGTGAACCCGTTTCGCAACAAACTCCATCGCTGACGGAAGAGGACGACAGCTGAAGACCGCATGCGGCCAGGAGAGTCATAAGACCCTGGTAAAAAGTCCCGGGGGCTGAATTGCCAGCTGGGCCAGCTGGATAGGTCGACCTCAACCGCCAACGTGGAGTTGACGCGATTCGAGCGAGAAGAATCCATCACTCAACAAGGGGTAAGAAGTGTTGGTTTCGTTGTTTAAGCTGTTTGGTGTATGAGCTGTGTTTTAAAGTGAAGCAAGTTGTATTTGGGACTGCAGGACTGTTATTGAGAGTCAGTATTGTACGCACTGCCTCCGTCCGGGAGTTAGGCTTTATAACCTGTACTTAGAGTAACTTCAAGTATTGTCAGTGTTATCCCTGATGACCGCCTCGCTCCGGCATTAGCCTCTTCAATCCGTACTTCAATAACTCCTCCCAAAGCGTTTGTGTTTGCGTAAAATCCTCTATACGATCATAGTATGTTTAACAATGTGTTGAAACCGAGTGACTGGCCACGAGATCTAAGTATTGCTGTTTGTGTGGCAGTTGTTGTCGCTGTTCGGGTCCTTGTCATTGTAATTGGGATAGATGTCGCAGGACATCTGTAATATTTAAGTCTGTACAGCACTCAATTGTTTGAACGATGGGAAACTCACAGTCAACTGCTGATTTGACTGGTGGTGTGAAATACATGTATTTGAAGGACCCAGATAACGTGAAGTTCTTGTTGAAATAGCAGAAGAAATATGATGTTGACAGGAAGTGGAGCGACCAGTAACAAAAACAGTAAAATCAGAAGAAATAATAAGAGGAACAAATGTGTTGAAACAGAGTTTGAGGACGTCCGATGATAGAATTGTTGTTTACGTTATAACGTTCGTAGATTTTGTTGTGATTCTAATTCTGATTGGTGTTGAGATCGGCACATCTCAAAAGAGTAAATTAATTAACTGCACAGTATCTATTCACTCTATTTGGTTCCGTGTAAGCGATTTTTAACTTCTGTGTGTAAGAAAAAGCCTGGTACCATGTATGTGTGTGTCTGTCCTGTCTATCTGTAAATGTGTGTGTCTGTCCTGTCTATCTGTAAATGTGTGTGCGCTGTCTATCTGTGAATATGTGTGTGTGTACTCATGTCTGTATCAACAGAGACAGGCTGCTAGAAGCTGTTAAAAAGACTGAAGAATGCTGTGTGGAGATTCTCATCTTTTATACATTTATGTAATGAATGTGTGAGAGAATGTGTTTTATTTGGAAAATATACCAAACTTCAAAGTTGGTGTCAGGCATGAACGTGTATAATTATATGTTTTCCATTCTCTATCAAACACAGATGTGTGTAAACACTCTCACACCAAAAAAAAATGTCCGAAAATACACAGACACATACAGCAGTGAGGCAGCACGTTTACAAGTCTCCTGCAGGAATACAAAACCTCTGCCAGCTAGTCTGCGGGTTTCCATGGTAACAGAGTCGAGACGTGGAGAAAGTGGTCCTTTTGTCCTCAACAAGAGACGTCTTTAACCAGACGACTGAGCAAACAACTGTTTCTGTTTCACTCAAAGGACCAAGAAAAGGAGAAACTGTTGTGTCTGTTCTGAACTGATAAACCGCCAGAACCGAGACGAAACCTCTTCACTGTACATGAAAGGAACGGGGACGACCTCCATGTTGACGCTGGGCTGAACACAGTCTTTCTTCTGGCTCTTCAGCTAATGAATGTGTTGGAGAGGAAACCAACACACAAACAGGAAACGGCCCTTTTACACATGAAACCCTTCTTCATGCTGCTGAGAAAGAAGAAAAGCTCTTTGCTTTGCATACCATAATGATCACAGTTTAAATCCTTCAGCAAGAACTGTGATTACGTTTAGGACTTGCAGTCTGTAGAACCATGTGAGAATACTTGTGTGAACAAACTTTACCGCACATGATTTCAACACAAAGATTTAAGCAGAGAGAGAGCGCCTGGCTGTCAAAGTACAGTCTGTGGATCTGCATGCCTCTCTTTAATGTCTCTCCTGGGAAAAACAGCTGAAAACATTCCTGGACGTTACCAGATCTGAGAAAGGAAGAAAGAAAAACAGAAACGGAGCCTGAAGTTCTATTTTTTCTGTTTAAGACATTTGCTCAGGCAGGTGAGTAAATCCTGTCTGAGTCTTCAGTGTCCCTTAATCGGACTTTTTAAAACTCACAGTTTCAAGAACGTAGTTAATCATACATTCAAATAAAGTCCTGGTTAAATCTGTGCACATGTAGAGATGTTATAATTAACCATTATTTGCATAACTGCATATTACTGAGATAATTATGATCCTGTTCTGTGTAACTGTCTTTATCAACCTATATGAAACTAACAGGAAGTTCAAATAATGAGAGTTTTCTATAAATGTATCCAGAAGACTGACAGGCTGAATGACTTATAGATACTGTATCACTTAAATCTCTGCAAGTCGACGGATGTTATGGGCTTAAACTAAAAACCTAAAATAAATCTGGATTCCTACAAATTCTATAAAGTCAAATTTTAGTATTTCAAACTTTTTCAAGGAGATTTTTTTCTCAGTTTTTCCAGCAACTAAACAAAAATGTTCCTGAAGAGTAACGCTGATCAATAATACTGAAGAACCAAAGAGTGAGAGCTGAAAGGAACCTGAACAAAGTATCACAATGATTTATTTTACTTCAAATTTGCATGTTAATAAGTTCAATTTTAATTAATAACTTGTTAAGATAAAAACATTTTATTCTAATAAGAAATCAAATTAAACTGTTTGTGATTACTTGTGTAATATTTGAACATATTGAACCTGCTACACATACTGAGTTTGATCTGTGAAGACGATGATCTGCTTAAAGCTAACATATCTGAACCGCATGATCACAGACTCTGATTTATTTGTTTTTATGCACGTTTGTTGTTTTCAGCTGTGATGCCTGCAGAACTAAAGGCTTCTGCCCTCCTGATGGAGGAGGAGTGAAGATGAAGAGCAGCCAGATCACATTAGCTTCAACCCATTCAAACTGTGGAAACCATGGAAGCGGTGAAGAAAGGAAGGACGTATCACTCCAGCAGCCAGACTGACATGGTTTTCTGTACCACAGATACATCTGCATTCATTCTCCAGTTATTAACCTTGTGAAACAAACAGGCAGTAAACAAGGTCAACAAGATTAAATGTACTTATGTTTCTGGCCAACTTTATAACATGCAACCTTTGTACTGTATATAAAAGACGTTCCTATGGAACAACAACAGAACGTATATCTGTCATCGATCAGTCAGCGTACCATAAGGATGATTGACAGCCTGTAAATCTACAGTAACATTAGACTGAGGAGAAACCGGACTGTTCTGTTGCTCTGAAGGGGGTCTCAGCTCTGGCATTGTGCAGGATGGACACACACCCACTCCTTCACTCGCAGCATTAACGTGGTACATGATCTACCTATGGCTGTGGGAGCTGTCCTGACCCGTCTGACCTCCTGCAGACCGGCTCTGTTTCTGAGGTCCAGTGTCTCAGTGTCACATGAGAACACCGTCAGCTCCGTGTGTTTGTTCACTCATGACAGAATGAAACATCTTCTACAGACATGGTTTTTATTCAGTTTCTAACATATCTGAATAAAATAAACTCACTCTCATTTAGTGATACTCTGATGTAAAAACAATCCGTATGCAGCTCAGTGTGAGAACATAGAAATGTTTAAATGTTTAGAAGGTCGTCAGTAGAGTGTCTGCATGAACATACTGAAGGCGAGAGAACAGAAGAACGCAGCAGGTCTCAGGTGCAACATGAGCACTTTCACTTGGTGCAGGTTCACTGACTCATGACTCCTTTATGTCTAAATGTAAACTTGTTCTCACTAATTATTTCAACACTTGGTCTGAGGAGGGAGAACAGAGCCAAACACTTTCTCTATCTGAAATCTGAAACTATTTCAAACAGGAGTCGTAACTTCAGCTCACAGATGATCTAATTTAGGTCTCAGTGTAAATAAGAAAAGAAGGAGGATGATGAACAGCATGTCTGTCCTGCTCCTCGTGGACAGCTGTGTTTCTAATCCAGCTGGAATGAAGGTGGAGAAAGAGACTGAGAGAAGAAAGTTTTGAAGAAGGAGGTGAGGTCTAAAGCCAAGAGTGCAAAAAAACAAAGACAGTGAAGAATTCACTGCAGAAAGGAATCTGTGTGTTGAAGCACAAGAGCAACAGGAACAGAGAGGAAACAGAACAAAACATGAGAGGAAAATAAACAGGAAGACAAGTAAACAAGACGGATGAAGGTGTGTGCAGAAAAAACAAACATGATGCAAACAAATAAAACCTGTTTAGGAGTTATTGATTCATAAACAGCTGAAGTTTAAAAATGAGCTCAGAAACTGAAGGCTGCAGCACACTGACTCGTCACGGACGACTCTTCACTCCAAACCCTCTCTTCTTACCTGGTAGACAGCGAAGTCCGAACACATCTCGACTCCTCGCGTTGACGCCACTCTGACTCAGCATCCTTTCCTTTATGAAGAAAGAGAAGAAACATGTTTAATCAGAAAAAAACTTCCTACAATCCTACAGAGCAGGATGGAGAACCGGGCCGCCTCGTTAAATTATCCAGAAAGATGTTTGAGTTCTTTCTGACATGGAGCTGTATCACAAACACAATAATACATATTTACATAAGACATCAGATGCAGTTCTACGGTTCTCTCTGTAACTAAAGCTACAGGCCTTTCAAACGGTCTCGGATCATGACAGTAGAGCTCGTGTCACCTTTAGGTCAGATTCTATTTAAATCATGGCGCTGACTGTTTCCTCCATCAAAGACTGAATCTTCTCTGAGGACTCATTCATGAAGACAAAGAAACTCCGTCATCTGAAGTTTCCATGTTGACGTTCTGTTTGTTCTGGTTTTCACTCTAGTCACAAAGCCTGATGGACTGGAGTCCAACAGAGTCCAACACAGTCCAACAGAGTCCAACAGAGTCCAAACAGAGTCCAACACAGTCCAACAGAGTCCAAACAGAGTCCAACACAGTCCAACAGAGTCCAAACAGAGTCCAACACAGTCCAAGCAGAGTCCAAACAGAGTCCAACACAGTCCAACAGAGTCCAAGCAGAGTCCAAACAGAGTCCAACACAGTCCAACACAGTCCAACACAGTCCAACAGAGTCCAAACAGAGTCCAACACAGTCCAACACAGTCCAAGCAGAGTCCAAACAGAGTCCAACAGAGTCCAACAGAGTCCAACACAGTCCAACAGAGTCCAACACAGTCCAACACAGTCCAACACAGTCCAAGCAGAGTCCAAACAGAGTCCAACACAGTCCAACAGAGTCCAAACAGAGTCCAACAGAGTCCAACAGAGTCCAACACAGTCCAACAGAGTCCAACACAGTCCAACACAGTCCAACACAGTCCAAACAGAGTCCAACACAGTCCAACACAGTCCAAACAGAGGGGTTCTATAATCAGCCTGGGAGCTCACTGCCACATATGCTTTCACTTAAGTTTGCTACTAACCCCCACCTGTGAAGACAATCTACATTTATCGGCCTGAAATCCCATAATAAGCACAGGGCAGCAACGTGAGAGGTTGGTATGATTATACAGGTGGCAAACAAGCTTTAAAATAGAACACAGAGAAAAACAGCTCAAAGCTAACGGCCAAGAAAACTAGAGAGTCTCAAAGATCCAGCTCAGCAGTTCTGACTGACTTCAGCACAATGAAACAATTAAATGACTGTTTTGTTTAGGGTGCTGGTTTTATCAAGGAACACAAGCAAGTCTTTGAGTCAGCAAGGACGAGAGAACAATAACAATCAGTTCACTCAGTCAGTAACATCATGCTAACTAATGTACAGCACCGTGAACTCTGTGTTAGCAGCCGGCACAAGAAAATCTGAGACTTGATACTTCTTAAACGCACGCACACACGTATATAAAGAACATTAACAAAGACGACCTTCGCTCCGTCAGAAGGTTGTAAAATCACACTTATTCAGAGTGGCTTGTTTTCTTTGCCAGTCGAAGCTTCTGGCTGTTTCCTCAACAAAAACCCACATTCTGCAGTTTACTGCTTATAAAACGGCTCATTTATGTTGAAAACAGAAATTCAGGATTTTCAGACTCTGTAAACTCTTAGAATAAAGAGGTTGTACACTAGAATAACCTTAAATCCTAAAAGATCAGCCAATAGGAAGGTATTCAAAAACAACACTGAAAGACATTAAGAGGGAGATTTATCAGATTTATATTAACGTAACAACAAAACAAACGCTGATACTGTTTATTAAACCAACCATAAGAAGAGGTCACTAGCATGGAGGTCTCCTGGCAGCCATGTCTAAGTTGTGGTTGGTCCAAGATGTGTTCACAATCTTACTGAGCTCATTAGAAAGCAGAAAAACTTTTGGATGTAAAACCTACTAGAGAAAAACATTTTTATTACAAAGCAGGACAGTAAAACTTCACTTTATAGTTCTTTTTCCCATTAAGCTTTAAAATGTCCATTTTTTTCCCCCCTTTCTGTCTCCACAGCAACGCCCACAGAAAAGCCACAGCTGAATTCCTCTGTTCAGGAGATGAGAAGTGATTCTCTCCATTTGGTTTTTCAGGTGAACTGAATCTGGTTTCTGCAGAAGGTGAAGCGCTAACAGAGCTGCAACTTCTTCACTGTGCAGGAGAAACATGGCGTTACACAGATGATGCATCATAACCAGGAGGTTTTCCACAGAGCAGCAGTGATACAGAAAACACTCATGAGCCGATGTGGACGGTATGAACTCAAAACCACAGCAGTCAAACAAAGACGGTCACACAGCACTATAAACCACATTCCCTTGTTTGTATTTCTGCTGACATTTAACTTTCACACTCATTCTGCGGCCTCTGAGTCACCATTATATCACTGTCATTGCCCCCCCCCCCCCCCCCCCCCCCCCCCCCCCCCCCCC
>SSNP01000010.1:6718937-6738518 GCA_006937955.1 Pachypanchax playfairii | reverse complement strand
CCCCCCCCCCCCCTTTCCCCGTTCCTTAACAAGCACAGGGAGTTTATGAAGCATTGCTGTAATTATCCAGGTTCTTATCCAGGACTGTGTGAGAATGTAGTATTTAATCCAACCAGTCAAACTATCTGCTGCTGTTACAACTCGATCTATTGAAGGATTGTTGGTGTTTCCTTCAGCTCAGAACAGAAACAGATGTGTTAAAAATGGACAGACTGAATAAAACCCCCAAACTCTCTGAGCAGCTGATTATGAACAAGGCTTTAATCTCTGTATGAATAAAAACAGCCATTTCAGCTCCAAATAATCTGAAGTTACAGTCTGAAAAGAAGAATCTCAGTTCTGTTTAAATTAGGATTAAACACCACCACCGGGGCTAAATCCCGGTTAGCTTGTCCGGGAATCTTACCTTAACATCTGGGAGCATTTGTCTCACTTTGAACGTGGTTTTGGATCCTGTCAACATCTTCAGGACGATTTAAGCATCAACAAAGAAGCGAAAAAAATCTCACGGACAGAAAAATGTGTGATTTTTAAATAAAAAGTACGTTTTTAAGCTAACGGTCGTGAGATTAGCGTCCTCCTCTTCCCATCCCTTCTATCGTTTCATCAGAATAATCCGTGAAAACGACAGAAACGATCCGGTGTTTGGATCACCGGCTTCTCCTGCTGAGGTTTTCACTGAGGACGAGAAAACTAGTTTCGATGTTTTCATCGCTTTTTTCACTGACAGTCTCTGCGTCTCGCCCGCACACAGTAACACCAGAACAGACCCGGTTCTGATCCGCTTCCACCACCAGACAGTTAGAAACTGTTAGTCACTAACGGAGGGATGTGCTCAGTTCCTGCCGCTCTGATGGCCATTTCGTTTTATTTGTTTATGCCTTCGCCATAGTGAAACACACACTGGTGGAAAAAAGGGGCCAATGATGCCGTACAGCTTCTTAAAGGGACAGTACACCTGGACTACGGAGCCGTCTATGACCTGGAGAGTTTCACATTGACAGTGAAAGTCCACGCTTTAATTTGAAAGATAAATTACATTTGTTTTAAAAAAAGAATTATCCAGCTTTTTCTAAAGATCTTGAACTCACCACGGCTCAGTAGTAAATTATAAAAAAAAAACCTGTATGGAACCCCTACAATGCCAAAAATAGTTTAATAATTATTTTGTGAGAAAATTATAATTTTATCGTGCCCATAAAATTAAAAAATGTTGACATAAATTAGATTTAATTGAAAACACTCTTTTTTTCTAAAAAATAATAATAAAAATAATAATAAAGAATAAATAAAACAAAAAACAGTGAAGTTTGCAAATAACTTTAAATTGGTTTATGGCTTGTTATATCTACACTATTGTGAATTTATTTTTCTAATTTAATATTCCTTTAAATTAGTAATATTTCAAAGTGCTAACTATCTGTACATTTACTTGGTTACAGATTGTTGTTTTCAGACAATCCGTCATCAAAGTCACAACAATTCTGCCAATGACATATTTCTGGTTTCCAGCTGAGTAAAGGATCCACCAATATAAAGCTATTTTAAAACTTAATGTCAAATCTGATTTGAAATATATTCATGTCTATGTGTAATGTGACAACAGAATAAATGAAAATGCTCTACCAAGTTGAGCAGGTGCTTGTCAAACTGAAATGAACAACAACACTAATGATGCCTACAGGATTCTGTTGGAGTTACTGACTGCTTCAGGTCAACTCTCACCTTTTAGGAATCTGCATGAAGCTCAGTTAAACACACCAACAGGCTGCCTCCCCTTTCAGTCTGAACCTGGTAGTATCATTCCAGGTGCTGAATGAACCTAAGCTTTCTGAACTTCAAGAATTTAGCCACAATTTTAACTGCTGCTCGTAACTCCCTCTTCTCCCCATCAGTAAAGACAAAGCAAGCAACAACAAGGTGTCTGAAAACCTTTTCGGTTTCTTACCACACCTGGATGCAGTTTGTGCACCTATCTCACCTTTTCTGCACCCACAACTACAGCAACGTTAGCACACACAAAATCCTGGATGAAAACAGTAAAGTTCACATGATGAAATAAACAGCAACATATCAAACAATGTTATTTATGACAAAATCTGAGATGCACTTGATATTCTGCTTATATCTTGTTGCATTTTTCAGCTGTAATTAACCATTAAACAACATTTTTTCTCTGTTACCTGAGTTTTATAATGTGTCTGTTAACACCTGTGTTAAATGTGACATGTTTGTTGATTTACTTTTTGTTAAGCCAACAATAATTTCCACTCATAATTAGCTGACAGCTGTGTATGACGGACTCACGTGCTCCTAAAGCTGATTCACCATGTTTCAGTTCTTCAATCTCTCTTATAAACTAAACTAAAACCAACCAGTTAGTCCTGCTAGTCTACCATCTCCAGCAGTACCTTTACTCTGATCCTCAGACAGGAAGCTTCCCTCTCATCCAAAATGGGTTGAGCAGACCACCTCTTTCCAAAAAACACACGCAAGGTCAGTCTAGAAGAAATTCCTTCCCTGAATCAAAAGGGAAAGTCTGAGTAATCCTGACAGACTCGGCTGAACAGGTGAGGAGACGGAGTCCAAGTCAGCTCTAATAGAGAGGTCTGGATTTTTTTTTTTACCACATGGGAAACTGTTCAATATTGTATTAGGGAGTCAGATTTCAGATACAGGACCTTGCATCATCTGAGCTGGAGTTATTCACTAATGTATAATGCACCAAGGTTAAGATAATACAGACTGACAAAAATAAGTCTTAAGAGTGAAATATGATACAAAGCTCTCTTTTCACCTGGACATGTTTAATATATTTGAGGTAAATGCTTCAGGTGATCCATCTAAGGAAATTCCTGGTTTTTGTTGACTTACAAAGGGATTTAAGAGCTTTATAATAATACAGCAGATGCTGGTTCTGTTTAAGAACAGAAATGTTTCCTGATGTTTTTTAGTGTGTTTAAAGCAGAGTAACGAGGCTTCTGGGGTGGATAAAGTTAAGAATAACACGCACACACACCAACTTTCAGGTCAAATGACCAGAAAAGACTTGTGTACAGATTTATTATCGCTCCATTAAAAAACTTTTCTTGAAAAGAAAAAAATCGGACCCATCATGAATCAAGCTTTTTTTTTTGGAGGAACGTTACTGTTACGTTCCAATCAAAGTCATTTCAGCAGGTCCAGCCAGTGATGTCACACATGGACTCAAATACACCTTTAATGACCAAATAAAGTTTGACTGTAGACTTTGAGTGGCTTCAGTTGTTTTGGGGGGGGTGGGGGATTATTCACATTAAAACCTGCTGATAAAAGACACAAAGAAGCACTGAATTCTTTAATTACAATGAGAATTTATTCAGACGGTGCAAAAAATAATCATAATAATAATAATCTAACATAAAATCTGATGGTCTTTCTATCCAGATTGCACAGTCACGCAGCCCTAAGGCTTTCCTCTTGAGAAAATAGAAAATAAAAACAAATTACTAAGAAAAAAGTCAAGTTAAAATAATGCACAAATTTGGTAAAATTGTTCGCAATTTACATGCAACAGTTCCAGTCCCATGCAAATCGAAATATTTCATGATATTAACGATGAATAGTCTGCTCTCACAGAAACGACAGTGTTGTACAATATACAAAAATATACGGAGTCGGATGTGTCGCAAAACTAATTCAGAGCCATTTCTCTTGAGCTTCACCAACGGGAACATTTCTGTCGTTTTTCGGAGAAGCACGGACTGACAGCTGCAGAGTTCCAAACTAAACAAGATTAACAAATTTAAATAGAAACAAATAAAAGCCAGAATACGTCATGTGAGAAAGAACAACCAAATTATCTCGACTTAGTTTCCACATGGAAACAAGTTTAACAGAAATCTCACTATAAATATATATATTCTCAAACTGTCGGGTCAGTGTTAAAGATTTGATTTTTTTTGCAAATAAAAGAGCCTCAAGTATCAAAAGGCCCATCTGGGAGTCGTGATCTGGTAACAGAAATTCTTTCTCAAATTACAAGCTTATTCTCCGAACAATGAAAGTTTCCAACAAAATACATTCTCATCCTTTTAAAAACACTGTAAAACTTTGGGCTTACAAAAATAACTTGGAACATATTTGTACAACCTCTCGAGCTCTCCTTTATTTTATTAAATACAAAAAAGTGTTTGCAGCCTGTAAAGTCGGATGTTTCAGAGACATCTGTTTCATCATAACAAAAACAAAGAAGAAGAAAAAGAGTTTCGAAGCTAATTATTACTTTGGAGGAAGCAGAAACACACAAACACATTTTCATTAAAACAGGCAGATATTCCCACACTAAGGGAACATTTATTGGGTTTCAACAAGAACCCGAGTAAGAACACATGTTGACACACATTCACACAGCAATACTAAAGTTTTTTTGAGGGAAACGGTCAAACCTTCTCGGCTAAATGATTTCGTATCTGTTCGAGCAGCTTTAGTGTCTTTCTAGAGAAGAAAATAATGTTTTAACAACACGACTGAACTGACTCCACATCATTTTGGTTAGTTTTGTGAAATGATTCAGGACCAAACTGAAAAATGAGACAAGACTCCCATCTGGTGGGCAAGGCAGTGGATTGCATACTGTTTTGTGCTTTTCTAATAACCTCAGTGAGAATTGACTACGTTTACACAACTAATCAAATAAATCCACACCATGGCTTATTGTAGGGAAATAACTCCAGCTTTAATTTATCTGTCATTAAAACAAAACAGTCTGAAATTTGAAGTAACAAGGAGGACTCAAACTAACCCACTAATATTTATATTCCAGGCTATAAAGAATAATGGGATTATTTCAATAGTGTCAATACAAATTAAAAATCTTGCAGTTGCTCAGAAATGTTTGGGTTCAGTAGTAAAAACTGCAGGCAGTGAAGCAAGCAGAGAGAAGTTTGTGGAAGGAAAGATGCTAAAAGGCCCTGTAGTTTCACTGTGAATAAAAAACTACAGGTTGTGCCTTTAATTCCCCGTTAAGAAATCTGGCAGTGTCTGCAGAGACGATCGGAACACAAGGTTCAGGCAAATCTGGAAAAAAACTTTTAGTTTGAACATCAGGAAAAGTGCTTAACTGTGCAAAATGTGAGTGGATTTGGTGGAAAAGTCAAATAATAACATGAAATGATGAGGGAGGGAGGGGCCAGTTGTTAGATTGTATGTAATTTTACCTGAAACAGGATGAAACAGGAACGTCGGACGCATTTTATACACGATCGAAACATCCCGAACAACCTTTTGAAACCCGATAAAATTTCTACACAACTCAAAATCATTCAACTTTTTCCTCATAGCTGAGTCTGAACAGGAAACAGGTAAATAATACAGTTCATGTGAACCCCAGTGTTGCATTTGTACTTTTATTTTTGTTCTTTATGTGGTGCAAAGAGCATCTAAAACAGCCAGACTGAAACCTGTGTCGTCACACCTGCAGCAGAATCGTCAGGTGACTGAAACTGATCAGTTTATTGCTTTATCCAGTCACAAAGTCATCGTCTTCCTTTACAGCATTTCCTCCTGCAGCAGTTGTTACTTTCACTCTGCTAATAATACTTTAATTCTCCAGTTTATGAGTTTGTTTGTTTGTTCATACTCTGTCTCAAATTCATGACTGTGTTTAAACGGATATCCAGAACTGAATCTTCTGGAATCAAACCTCAAATATATCACCAGCATGGTAGTAGCAGAGCAGTCTTTGTAGTTAGAGTTTGTTCAGCAGGATGCCTCGAACTGCTGCAGGTCATTAATTATTACAAGGCTGATTTCTTCAGATTTTACATGTTCAGATAATCAAATTGAGCAAAAAGTTTGAGTTTCAGTTGTATTTATTTTGCTGGACAGGTGGAGGTAACAGTGCAGGGCAGCTGTGTTACATGTGTTGAAATATTTGTGTTTGCATTCTAGAATATTAGCACCACAGCAGCTAACGGAACATCTAATTATTCAACCTCAACAGTAGTTTCAGTTTGCACGATGCAAATGGTGATCAAACAGCAATCCAATGAGGACTAATTGGATATTTTCCAAGGAACAAATGACACAAGCAACATGTAACATCTGAGTAACACTGATAATTTGATTCAACAGCCTTTTCTGAACCAAATCCAAACATCATAACATACGACATCATGTAGTGGAGCCTTGTGCCTGTTCTGTTTGTGCTTACATCACTGCTAGTAGTGTTACATAGTGTGTATGTACTGTATGAGTGTTCTGTACTCGCCTACCGTATACATTCTCTCCACTAGGAGGAGACAGTGGCGATGGAGTTCAACCCTTACGAAGGAGGAGAGCCTGTAGTTCACACACACCAACACACACTCGTACACAACACCTGCATAAGAGCCACAGCAAAATGTAACAGAAGTGCAGTTAGTTTATTCTATGGTCTAACGTGTGACTCCTGCAGCGAGACACCACCCTGTTTACTGTCATCACCTTCAACAGGAAGTGACACAGCTAAAACTAGAAAGGAGGAAGACTGCTGCCTCTCCAGTGTCCATTCAGAGGCAGAGCAACCTTCCACCACTATTATACTGAAACAAAAAGGCCACAGCAAGGTCCATTCAGAACTTGTGGATGGCTGGTTCCGTCTCCCTCTTCTTCAGCTCTTCTCTGTAGCAGTAGGAGCAGTAGTTTCCCGTCTCGGGGTGTCCATAGTAGGTGCAGCTGGGTGTCCGGCAGCGGCTGGACTGCAGGCCAGAAAGCCCACCTGCACTGCCCAGTGAGTAGTGTCTGACTGGGGGCTGTCCGCTCCGAGAGTCTAGGCTGGAGCTCATGTCCCGGAAGCCGTTAGTGTAGCCGCCACCGGTGGTCTCAGCTCCGGGGTAATCTGGTGGGTCAAACTCTGGATAAGAGGGTACAAGGCGAGAGGGGCTGAGGGAGGACGGGCCTTGGGAACTGTTATATTGGGGATGAAGGGGACCTTGTGTTGTGGGACAGTGCCGGGGTAGAGTTGCGTATGAAGGGAGACCAGGATAAGAGGTTGCTGGAGAGCCACCAGCTAGCTGACGGCGATTATCTAAGTGGCTGTGCATATGAAGGTGTTGGGTTAGAGGTCCCGGAGCAGACGGCTGCTCGATGAAGGAGGGCCGGGGAATGGGCACGACAGCAGAGTACATAGAAGGACTCAAAGGAGTCGGGTTGAAGGAAGGTGCCAAGTTCTCTGAAAGCTCCTCTTTGGCCTCGTAAGACCGATAGCTTAACTCGGAACCACAAACCACCTCCTTCTTAGGAGGCTGGATGCTGTTAGTGATGACTTTCCGCTCTGCATCACGACGCTGTTGTTCTTGCTCCACCCGAAAGCGATCCTCTGCATCAGCAAGGTAGCGCTGGATCATCTCCTCCTGAAACGGCTGCCGGTTGCTGGTGGTGAGAAGGCTGGCGAAGATGAACTTCCTCTCACCTTGCATGGCAGCTCGAAGGATGCCCAGGCTCACCTTCACATCAGCACTGTACTTGTAGTTTTCACTCTCTGTGCTGCTCCCGCCGCTGCTACTCATACTGCTCATTGTTCCAATGATGCGTTCGCTTCCAGAGGAGGGAGAGCCCTTCCCAGAATCCTCTGAGGCTTGGGTGGAAGGCGAGCTATCCTTGCTGCCTTTCCTCCCCCTAAATGAGCCCTTCTTCTTCTCCCCACCCTCCTGCTTGGCACCTCCTGCTCCAGCGTTCTTTCCTGTCATCAGTCCGCCCACGTTTTTCTTCAGTTTGCTGCCCAGACTCTTCCCAAAACTGCCAAGCTTGTTGGCCACAGAGTCTGCTCTCTTCTTGTCTTTATCTTTATCCTTCTCTTTCTTAGTTTTATCCTTCCCTCCTGTCCCTGCAGATCCACTGCTGGATGAACTAGAGGATGAAGAGCAGCTGTTTTTGGCCGTGGATCCGCTTCCATTAACGGTTGATGCTGTGGTCGTGTCTCCGTTGCCATTGGAGCTGCTGCTGACTGACTCCTTGTCTGATTCTCCTGAGTCAGGAGGCGTTCGAGCATCCTCTCCTGCTGAAGCTGTGGGCGACTCGGGCTGAGCCAGAGGGGCTTGCTGTGGGAAAACAAAGCAGACAAACATGGAAAAACGATCTTCAGTTCCAAACCACAGCATCATATTATAATTTATTTACTTTTAACCCAGTTTTTAGTAAAGTACAGTTTATACTTCCTGTTTATGTGGATAGAAAGTCTCAGATTGACAATGTAAAACGAGATGAAACAACAATAAAAAGCAAACAGATGAGTTTTTTCAGTTTGAAGTAGTCTTGATTTTTCTTGACCCACATCAGAATCTATTAGGATGTGTTCTCTGTTACCTCACATGGAAGTGGTAGCCAGGTAACCGTCAAGTACGTGTGCAACATCTGGAGCTTGGCCTCCAAAGAAAGAGCCACACTGGGTACAAAAGGAGAAACAGAAGTTCAGATTCTAATGAGGCGCTTGGTGCCAAAGTTTCTGATGAAACGGGTTCAAAGATTCACGCTGCTCAGGTTGTTCATGATGGGTTTTAAAATATCACCAATATCTTAACGTAGTAGACGAAACAGGAATTTAAACTTTGATGACAGGGTTAAGTGTGTAACTGAATAATGTACAAAAACAATTCGATTTTAAAAAGTAAAGCAGTTTAATATTATAGTTAAATAAAACAATATGTTATAAGATAATGTTGGTTAATAATGAATTTAGGCTAGAAGATTTAATGTTCGCTTATGTAGAAAACTTCTGCTGAATTATTTCTGAGGAATGACGGATGTCCTCCGAGCATGATGCAGCAGAATAACCTTTACAAACTACTGTTAACAGCCACTTGTGTAATAACATCCTGACAAACAGTTTCATTTAAATAAGAAATCCATCATCAGTAACTGATGTAAAGAGCGTTGGGATTTTGATCACAGACGTGTTATTTTTGGTGCTCGTTCCTCTGGTTCATTCACAGAAGCTATTTACAGCTGATCTTATTGGCAGTGAGTATCACTGATCTGGAATCAGGGGTCAATCCCTGACACTCAGTGCTGAAGTGACAGCTGCCTCTGTCTGCTCTGCTTCTCAACATGTGACACAATGTCTGCGTGTGCTTCTGAACATGTGACGATGTTTGTTTTGTTTGTGACTCGTCTATAAAAAGGTTTGTTAGGAGAACCTTCGGAGAACATCTGACCTTACAGCTGGGTGCCAAATAGTTAGAATTTTGGATTTTACCTTGCCAGCATGACATTGTCAGTGTCATCCTTCCCCCATTCCCAGTCCTTCCCTGGATCCACAGCGAAGTGCAGAGGCAGCATTTTGTGCTCCGAGTCAGTGAGAGGAATCACAACTGGGGAAACAAGATTGAAAAATTACAAGAATAAAAGTCTTGGATGGTGAAGAGATACTTACACTTAGTTTCCTGACTTTGACTGCTAGTAATTTACTACTTTTATTTACACAGATAATTCATATTTTGTCTTCAAATTCCTAATCATAAGCACTAGAACTTATAGTAAAACTATAGTCACTATTATAAAAACTACTGTCAGTATCTGCAGTATAAAAGCTGTTGGATGATGTAAAGTCTCACCTTGTTCTTTGGAGCTGTCCTTCTGCTCCATGGAGACGAGGGCAGAGAAGTGCGCCTGATCGTACGCCAGGACCAGGGGAGAGCGGTGACACTTGGCAGCTGGCACTTCCAGCGGTAGGTAGATGCCTCCAAATGGAATGGGAGCAAAGGCTACAGATTGGGGACATTAAATATATAGATACAAATATTATTTTGGGAGACTATGAATCAAAAATGATCAAATTCTTGCTTTTTGACTAAAATGAAAAGGATATTATTTAATTTGTTGAAGAACTTCTACAGTTCTGAACAAGTCTTGCGTCGTCCCTTGTTTCTGTAAACTTTGCTTTGTTGTAGTTTGTTTGAAGGTGATCTGAATCAATGAGTTTTCTGAAGGTCTTTTCAATAGAAAAAATATACATGAAGACATGTGACATTTAAAAATCCTTCAAACATATAAAAGTCGTCTAACAGATGGGATTAAACTGTGTTTTTCTGCATATAAAAGACATTTTAAAAATTGATCTTCAATTACAAACAATCTGTCAAAAAAGACAATTTGATCTCATTCATTCAGATGAATCTACAAAACATTTATGATAACAAAACAGCTGATTTCGAAAGAGTTATTGGTCATAAACTCTGCATGTCTGGGCTTGGTGTTCAACATGTCCTTAAAACCACATCGTCCCTCTTCTAATGATCTAAACATGGAAACTACACCGTACAGTGTGAAGCGTCTCACCTTCTCCTCCAGAGTCCCTCAGCATGGTGTCAGCCACCACAACAATGGGTCTTCTGAGGACATGAGCCAAGACGAAGACATGAAATTCCTCCAAACTCTCATAAACGGGCTCATCGGAGGACTCCGCTCTAAAGAATACAACAACATATAAACTCAAGCTGAATCATATAATGCACAGTAGATTCTTCTGACAACAATATTTTTATTTCATACATCATATAAGGAAAGGAAATCAAATGAAACCAGAGAGTGAAGGATTTTTTTAAATACGTTTTGCTTTACCATCTGTAACTCAGGAGACTTCTGCTTGTCACAGTGAGTAAAAGAATGACTGTATTAAGACAGACAACTCACATCTGATTGTGAGCACAGTTGTTTGTTCATGGAAAAAAACAAGGCTGTGACTAAGTGTTGTGGGTTAACAGTCACTGCATTGTCCAAGCCAGATCTTACCCGTTGGTGCCGTTGGTGTTGTAGTGGATTCTTGGCTCACTGGAGGCCAATTTTAACAGTTCGTTCCACTCTTTCTGCCACTCCTCCTCTGTGTACACCAGGCCAGACTGAGGAGAAAGGAAGGACACACATGCACCCATTTGCCATTTAGAGAAGTAGTGTCAAATGTCACAAAAACATGCACTGACGTTGTAACGTCTTACCACAAGGCTACATACTGGCAAATGAGCCCAGAGCCTCTGCAAACTCTGTGCTGTTCATACAGCAGCAGCAGAACCACACATGGAAAAAGATCCTTTATTATATCATGTGTATATTATTGTTTCCAGAATTTAATCACCTACAGTCACATATTCACATAACAAGGGTTCCCATTGCAACCACATGCCGTTATAACTGCCCAGTGAGTTGTTCTGGTTTTAGTAATGTGCCTAAGGACCTTTCAGAAGAACCAGTGCATATTAAACAGTTATTCGTGTGGCATCTCCTCTGTGGGCGTATGCACGCCGTCTGCCGCCACATTTAAAAAAAAAAGAAGTAGAAAGTTGCAGTGCTACAAAAGCCTGCTTTCATGGAGGACAAAATGCATTCAGTTGAGTAGAAAAGGCTCAAAGAGGCTTGTTTTGTTTGTGTGTTAGCGTGCAGCACGTGGACGGCTCGGTCAGACCTCCTCACTGTGAGCAAGTCAGTAAAAACAGTCCATACAGGGGAGTAAACACCACGTACAGAACATCAGCATGGGAATCTGTTACTGTACAAGCAGCATCAGTAATCAGTGTAAAATGACTTCACTACATTCACAAACTCTGGTCCTTAAACATGTTGGACTGTTTTTACATGGAATTTATGACAAACATTTAGAGTAATTTCTTTTTACACTGATCTAAAATGTTTTCATTAGAAATGTTTTCCAGCTGACATGTTTCGTCTGGAACAGACAGGAAGTAGAAGCTTAGAGTCAAACAGAAACGTTAACAGAATAATACGGTTAGCCGGGAGAAATGTGATGCCAGTGTAACTGACCTCTTTGTTCTGCTGGGTCTGCTGCCACCTCCACCTGCGCTTCAGAGCTTCTCTCTCCAACCCGTGATCCATCAGCGCGTACAGAGACTTCCGCAGCATCAAGTCACGATCATGGAAGCCCCACATGCCTGAATCAGGAAACACAAATCAGGTTCAGATCTACACAAATAAACCATCTGGTACATTTGACGTTGTGCAGGTGAAGCAGGGGATTTGGGGATTTTAAAATATTTTCCTGATTTGTGTGAGAAATTTAAACTATTCTGTTTTTGTATGCAAACATTTAAAAATGGGCCTGTAAACTTTGTAAAAGGGCCCCTGCAGGTATATTACAGGTATCATTTGAAGACAAGAGGTTAAGCCAAAAACAGCACGAGTTCTGAAATCTGCAAATGTGTTTTGGCCTTAATAATTTTCTAAACTTCAAATCATAAAAGAGTCACAAACAGAAGGTAAATGTGCACTGCAACGCTGTGACTGGTGTTTAAACCAGCGTTTCTCAACTCCAGTCATCTGCATGTTTTAGATGGTTCCTTGCAACTGATTGACAGACTTCTGTTGAACTGTAATCACGTGATTCGGGTGTTTTCACAAAGGGAAACATGTAAAACATGCAGGACGGTGAGTTGTGAGGACTGGAGATGAGAAACGCTGGTTTACACTGACTGAAGTTTTCTAGATGAATCCTTCCGGAGTGCAAACGTTCAAGGTTGTGTCTGAAAGGTCTGTGATACTCACCAAGTGAGGCTGCATGTAACAAGCAATTTCCATCTCCACTCGTTGCAAGAGGCAGCAGATTTTGACAGTTCTGAACTACTTTAGTCCACCAGTTAAGTCGCCCTGCAAGAAAAAAAACCCCAAAAGTTAAACCTTGATGATGATGTAACGTGCTAACATGTTGATTTAAAACTATTTCTGTAAAACTCCATGATCTAATTCCACAGATTTCTGCCAAATACTGAACTCAGATAATCAGACAATAAGAGTAAAAACAATAAAACACTTCAGATTACCAGAGTCCCATTTAACATAAGTTCTCATAGTATTATCATTTAGGTGCAATGTTATAAATCTGACTTTATATCATCTATATAATAAAACTGTTTTCATTAAATAGTCTAAAAAAGCCTGAAGGGTGTAAATGAATTGGGTAGAAACAGGAAACAGCTGTGCCGTCTGTAACACATCATGTTCCTGGTCATACTACACGCAATACTCAGAGCTGCGATGATGCGTTCAAAGACCAGTTGTGTTTGTAGTTAGCGGTTAACAGTAAGTAGATGTAAGTTGTACTCACCAGCATTTTCTAACGCCACCATCATCGACTGCTCTATAAGATCCCTCTCAATGAAGCTCCGGAAGTCGTCCCGGTACACAGTGAGGTCCGGTAGTTGGAAAGTGCACAGTGGTGTGTCCAGGAGCGGCTCATTGCTGCTTCCACCTGTGCTCGAGACGTGTGAGCGAGCCAGTGAAACGATGGTTGAACTGGCGTGAGAAATTCCCCTGGACAGACGCTTCTCTGAGGCTGCTGAAAGACAATGGAAAAGGATCTAGTTGTAGTTGTTCAGCAAACATTGAAGATGCAAACAAGCACAGAGCACATTTCAGTAAACAGCAGAGTGTCCAGACTCAATAACATGTTGGCGTTTTATCTCAGTTCCCAAACTGCTTGTTTTAAAATGACCTCGATGTTGAATCAACACTTTTCTTCAAGTTACAACACAAACCTCCTTCAACCTCAGCAGCCTCCACTAAAACAGCTCTTCATATTTCTTGTCAGATTCAGCTACATACGTGTAACAAACTATCATCTAAATGTGCGTCATCATCCCACTTGGTATTGGCCTCACCTTGTACCACCTCGTCTTGGCGGTGGAGAACAGGCCGGCCCACCCTCGCCATTTCCTTCTCAGGAAGCGGATACGTTCGCTCTTCTGGGAATGAATATGTCAGGTTGCCAGCATGAACCTGTCGCAGCTGCTCAAAGTCACTAAGAGCAGCAGTAAAATCCCAGTTCTTGCCTTTTGGACACAGAGGGAAGAGGACAAACATCTGTCTGATTCAAATAACACGACAGCAAGGATCTGTTGTCTGTGTCAAGCAAGTGACGCATCCTTATTGGGTTTAAATATTTACCACAAGTCTTAGGGTTTCTTATCTTATGCAAAGGCCACTGGCACATTCCATCACTCGGGTAAATATCAGTTTGCTTCTGCCGCTGCATCACATTTTCAGCCCATATTTTTTTATCTGCAACTCAAACTGCTGCTAGGCAACAGAAGCTGTGTTAACACTAAACCTTGTCTCTGTTGGTATTTATTATCCTAATCAGCAGTAAGAAGACAAATACAGAGGCTGAGACTGAAGCATCACCAGAGATCAGCTGAGTGACTACTGACCCATCTCATCTTGGTGAATTGTAAAGAGGATGGATGAAACCTTTCAGCATCAAGGTCATCCAGCTGGGGAAGTTTTATGCTGAAAGGCTCAAATTACCAGAACTCTGGTACCGTATGTATGAGAGGAAATTCAAATGGTTTTAAAAAGTGGAGAACCAGGTTTTACATGAATGTTTGGTGCATTACAGTAACCCAAAGAATTCATAAGATACCACTGCCTTTACACAGACAGAAAAATCTGCTCTGCCCTGATTTTATCACGTGTTTTGTACATGAATGCAGTTACTCAAACATTTAGGTGAAAGTGAATATTCAAGTGTTTCCTGAAAGATGAGAAGAAACGCTTTATGGAACATTGTGTACGTCATGTGAGACAGAAGACTTCCTGTCTAACGATGGTGATACTATGGGTCAGACATGATGCACTATGATGGACCAGAGATGTTTGCAGGCTTCATGGGTAGCAGTAAAATCAGGATTTCAAAATATTTTGTTCTCAAAATTCAGGAAATATGTCCAGAAATTTAGCCTTATGTTTTTAAAAGAATAATACAGATGCTCAAATTGTAATACATTTAGTTACACAAAGGATTCTGCAAGTTTATTTCTACAATCAAACATTATACCACTGCTCCAGGTCTTTAATAGTCCTGGTAACTCACCTTCTAGCAGATCTCTGGCCAATCCCGGTTCAGCTCCTGTAGAACGGACAAAGTCGGACAGGACTGCGTCCATGTCCACGGTCATGTGATCATGAATTCACCAGTTAGGTGGTTGCATCCGGGCATAAGAAAACACAACGAAAAACAAACACTCTCCACCCTCTAAAGCAAGACACGGAGGGAGGAGGTCGAGCCGTCCTCAGACGTCAGCTAGTCGAGCAGCCACACCTGAGAAAACAGATAAAAATTCAACTTTAAGGTGAGGCCTAGTGTGTGAGTGTGTGGGTGAGTATGCATGTGTTTGGAAGAGGGAGGTATGGTAACATTATTTAATACTTAACAGTATTACATACTTTTTGTCACTTCATATTTACAAACAATAAATACTGAAACAACAGAGTTTCTCTTCAGCAGTAGTGTTAGATTTATATTTAAATATCTAATAATAGTTTTGGATTTCCATACAAAGAACAGACATGGTAGATTTGTGTCTTTCTTCCTATGACCTCGTCATCGAGGGGAATAAATACAGGAACCACCACAAAAAGGTTCTCGCAGCATCTAAAGACAAACATGTTATATCATTCAGATTGTAGAGAAAACTGGTACAAGAACGTATTCCTTCTTTTTTCTTTTGAGATACTTCACACGTGTTTTTCATGTGAACATGTGCTTGTGAATGAATTTACTGTGAAATGCAGCTGCTTTGATGTCAAACACAAATTTCCCCCGTGGAACAATGAAGTATATTTGATCTTTTTCCGACTCTCGGGTTTCACCTCTGGAACATTTAAAAACATTACGACATGATTAATCTGTAAATCCCGTGCAGATGCATGAACCCAACAAAATCAGCTGAAATATGCTGCAAACATCCGAGTCAGATTTTTATTACCGTAATCTCAAATTTAATTTCAATCATTATCATTTTTATTACTCTGACCAGAATTTAGACTACATGTAGAAATGTTTGGACACCTTCTCATTCAAGTGTTTTTTTTTTTTCTTTTCTTTCCTTCATTATTAATACTGAAAACATCCAAATGATGAAGAAACACATGGAATTATATTGTAAAGAACAAGTGCTAAAATCTATAATATGTTTATTATCTCCGAATCTTCTAAGCAGCAACATTTTGCTCTGATGACAGCGGTGCACGTTCTAAGTGTTCTCTGACAGCGTTCCTTCATAATGTGGATGTCTCTCGTGTTATTCTATGCTGCAGAAAAACAAACAAACAAAAAACAAGAAAGACAAACCGTTGAATAGGAAGGCGTGTCCAAACCTTTGTCTGGTACAGTGCATCTTAAAGTGAATGTGTTTAGGCAGTGTCACATGAGAAGGACACCAGCATGTCTGTCGATAGGCTGCTTCAAAATCAATTTCATCGTTCTGCTTCTTGGATTTCAACGGCAGTTCAAAAGGGACTGAGCGTTGCATCAGCTGGCCTCTGAAATCAATGTAGAGACATTATCGAGAGACTGAAAGAAAATTAGAGTCAGCATCAACGGGCTGTTGATACAGAGGATGCAGAGGACAATCGATGCAACAGCCGGACAGAAGGCATGAGTCAGACAGCCCCGAGTTAAAGGATGTACCGTGAAGAACATCTGCTCTGTCTAACATCTGGAACAAACAGTTATAAGCTACTGAGTTACACTGAAAAACAAAACTATTTCCTATAGAACCAAATTTTTTAAATTAACCACACTTTAGATCGTTCTTATGACATGATGTGGGTCTAGTGGTAAGTATAGAACACTGAGTGAGTTGGTGCTTCTCAGCGTGTTTTAACTGACAGCAAAATCACAGATTTGTTGCTTTTAATCTCTTCTATCTGGTGAAGAACATTAATAAGTTAAATAGGTCTTTAATCAAAGCTGCTGTAAAAATAAATGCTTAAGCACGAGATCTGAATCTCAGCTGTAAAAGGCTGTTTTACTTAGAGTAGACATCACGTCATTATTTATTTGTAATTAGATCATAAATAGTGAAAGTTCAAGGAAAGATAAATGCATAACTATTCAAGCTATTATTCAGTCTTAGAGTTCAGAATCTGCTCAGTTCAACTTGGACTAATTTTATTTTTCCATCTTCATCTACAGTAATCTCTTCCAATCAGTCGCGTGGCTCATCCACCTCCCAGTGTTCCGAGCTCATCCGTGACTCAGTGAAGCCTTTTCCACTGCCTCTGATGAGTCACAAGTTTACTCTTCCTCACTTCTCTGCATCCTTCTCGCGTCCTAACCTCCCTCATGTTATCTTTATCTTCATTAAAAGCCATGCAGACAGACTTTCTCAGCCAGAGGGATTTCCAGAGTATTCTCTGCACAGTGAGCCGAGATCTCAGTCCCAACATTCCCACAGATTGTGAGCTGTTTGATCTCAGCTGATTGCAAACACTTTGGTAGGAACACACATTCTGATCTTATTCAGACTGACGCAGAAAAGTTGATTCACTGACAAACAAGGACACAGAGCTGAACTCAGTGTGTTCCTGTAGGAAAATTAAGTGTGAACTAATAAATAAGTCAGACGTGTTCTCAGACAGCTTCCACAAGAAATATATATAAACACACAGATACTGAAGGTACCAGATTATTGTTCAGGGGGAATTCACAGTAACAAAAGTAAATCCCAACAGGAATTACAGCATCAATTTAAAATGTCTCACTGCTTTAAAACTGTGTTTTTGTTGCTACCAGAGGAAAAGAACTGAAGCTGATGCACTGTGTTTAATAGTAATAAAGTATAAAATTTACATTTTCCTTCTCAGCAAACTAAACATCAGTATTTAAAGACTTTAATCAGACTTGATCTTACTCTCAGTCTGGATATGCCTTGTTACATGTTTACTGTTACTTTTCCCAAATTTTAAAAAAGGAGGAAGAAAACAAGATTTTCTGTATATTATCTGTATTTCTTGTTTAATACTCACATAAATTAAACACAAATGACAAGTCAAGAATATTTACTTCAAAGCTTTAACGCTAACCCTTTCACGCTAAGAGGCTGAAATGCAACATGTGAAGATATTAAATTAATATCAAACAGCCAACAACTACAGCAGAATCATCCTGGTGTCGGTATCAGAACAGCCTTTACCTCTTAGCTGCTATAAAGATCCTGCATCATATTAAAGTTATTGCTGCAGCATTGCAGTAAACACTGTGTCTGTAGAATACTGTAAGAACACCAGCTGAAAGGAGAGGGAGGTGATCAACAGGAAATAAATGACAGACTGATACAATTAAATGACTAAAGACAAAATGTACAAACAAGTAAAAAAAACTTTAGCTGATTTTACTTTCAACCTGCAACTTTAACATCCCTGTCAGCCCACTCAGATCCAGCTGATCTAAAGTCATTTACACTCAGCGTTTCCTCAAAAACACATAATGAAACTCTCGTTTTCCTACAAAAGGTCAGTATAATCATCCAAATTGTCTAAATGGACCTCTTGAAATAGACTTTAATGTTATAAATCCTTTTGTTATTTGGCTTTAGGTAAATATTAGAAATGTAATCAATCTTTGAAAGGTATTGTGTAACAGAATAAAGGGTGTTAAGATTAAATGCCATTAGGTGTCAATCTGAAGTGCCTGAATTAAAATGAATTTAACTGAATTTCAACTGCTTATTATTTTCATACAGCAGAATGAAATTATTTATCTAGTGAACTGATGTTACTTAAATAAACAGAATTCAATCCAGTTTGCTATAAAACACTAATTAACACGATACAGACTGAACTGAAAACAGAAACGTCACCCGTCAACCAACTGGCTTAATATAAGTTTGTGCAGATTCTCCGTCCTCCATGACATGTCAGTCAAAAAGCTTTTCCAAAACAGTAACTAGACAGAAAAGAAAATCCAGTTGGCTTTTTGGAAAAGCTTTTTGAAACATCTGATATGGAAATACCATGTCTTATAGTGAATGTGTGCAGCGTAGGTTTAAGCAGACACTGATACTGTATCTCACAGGAACATACAGGAATAAGACTAAAGACAATATTAATTGTAAGATCAAAGCCATGTTTCTCCACAGGCACAAGATGTCACAAATCTAAACTCTTTTTCTTGTCCCTTAAACTCCAACATTCACAGTTTTAGATTTTTCAGCCAGATTTGAGATAAAACTGACTTTGTGTGGAATCACTGGCTAACAGCGCTGCAGCTACACGGGCCAGTCAGTGATTTGTATCTGGGATGGCTGAGCTTTTGTCTGGCAGCAGCGCTTACGTAACAGGAGCTGCTGACAACACGTGGGTGCTGAGCTGAAGGCTTGGGAGAACGGCCCGGATCACAGAGACAGGGAGGTCACCTACTGCGTCAGCTGTTGGTGGGATGGGAGGGTCAAATCACTGCTTGGCCTCAAGACGTACGACTGCTTTACTATTCTGAACACGATACATGGCAAAAATCATTGGAAATCACACCACATCAAAAGGAATTGTGACCAGGACCTGGACTGACAGATCCAAAAACTCATCGGACGGTCTGCATGGTCATATTTATTTTGTGGGGAGCAGTGGGGGGGGTCGTGACAGCCTGATGAATGAAGCTGTCTCATATCTGTCTCAGACTGTTGGTCCTTGCTTGGAGACTCTTCAGGCTCATCTCGGATGGCAGGGAACCGAAGAAGTGATGTGGGGGATGGGTGAGGTCACCTACGATGCAGAGTCCTCTGTTGGACAGTCGCTTGGTATAGAAGTCCTGGGGGGTGTGGTGGGGGGGGGGGGGGT
>SSNP01000010.1:6697533-6718927 GCA_006937955.1 Pachypanchax playfairii | reverse complement strand
GGGGGGGGGGGGGGGGGGGGGGGGGGGGTATCGATGATCCTCTCAGCTGCTGTAACTGTGTGCTGCAGAATTTTCCAGCAGGATGAGGTGCAGTTTCAGTCTCTGAGCTGAGATGCTCTCATGATGAGGAAATGGGACGAAATAATCATAATGATGCTTCATTTTTCAGTGATATTAGGCAATATTAGGTAATATAAGGTAATATACCTCAAAATTGTAGCGTTCTAACATGCTGAAACAAAAGAACCAAACATCGGCATGAGATGCATGAGACGCTTCCCAAACTCATCTTAATCCAGTTGCAGAATATTTTGGAAAGTTTCTTTTGGAAAGTGACAGATGCTCAGATGACAGTTGTTTCTCTAAAATACCAGAAACTATGACAAACCAAAATCTGTCCATCCTAAACTCACATCAAGACATTAACAAGACAGAAAAAAATCTACTTAAATAAATCATACATTACACTTTTGACTCGACTACACTAAATCTCATAATTTATTTAGATTTGAACTTATTTTTTAAACTGAACACTGACCCATAACAGAACCATTCCATAATTAGCTCAGAGAACTGAAACACATCTATATTTCACATTATTCCTCACTGGACATCCATTAAATACTTCATGAGTTAAACTGTTTCCTTCTTAATTTATAAAAATTTGGAATGAAACTAGCAAGGTCTTCGTTTACAACATGTAACTTTACTTTCATGGATTTTAAATACAATTTATCTGTACATTTTAAAGATCTGGACCATATAAAGACCAACTTTTAGAAGTAATCAATCATATAAATACAACCTGATGAATGCAAAGGGTGTTTTTTCTCCAGTGTTTGGTAACATTTATTGCACAAGTTGTTCATAACCCAACTATGTCAACGTCAGTTTTATTTCTACATGACTGTACAACAACAAACTACTATTCAATAAAAAAATTCCAAATAGTTCCAAATCTTTTCTAGTGCAAAGATTTATTTTTAGAAATTACTGACAGCAAAAAAAAAAGCCAAACTTCATCTTTTTCTTACTGTATTAATGAACACTGAAGATGTCAACAACAGACAGCAATGCACTGAAAACTCTGTTAGTCTGGATTAAAATGCTTATGAATAATTAAGCCAGTGACAACAGACTCCGGTCTGTGTTTTGCCTGCCAAAGTTAATTAACGATGACTTCTCAGGGTTGCACCATCCACAGAACCTGCTCTTCCTCATACCGCTTAAACTATGCTGTTTTCCACACAGTAGATTTCCATAAAAAACAAGGTCATAAACTATAACTTGTCAACAAAGGAAGATTTATCACCTGATCTGTGGCTCACTGAGGTTTAATTTAGCTGCTAAAACATGAGCTTTCTGTTAGAATAAACAGTAAAAGACAGAAGACCAGAACTTCTGTACAATCTGTAGTGAAACTTCACCAAATTAGGATAAATGGGTGTTTCTGTTTGTCTTTAACGGTTAGAAATGATGAATGACCACATCTATAAATGTGTCATTTTAGTTTAATCAAAAGGAGCCTTCCTGTGATCTCAGCTAATGCAACACACCCTCTCCACCCTCTGCACTGCAAAACCATATGAGTAATGAGATTAACGACAGAAGAAAACATGGTAAGGCAATGTGACTGGTGGAAGTGATACGTGTGGCCTGCAGAGAGAGGAAGTAGAACCCATCTAGGGTCTAAATGAAGTATTCAGAGCTGTCAGCCTCTGTAGGACTGTACATAACAGCAGATACGTCACATGACATGGAGTAGCACAAATGATTTACACAACTAGTCAAACATTTGGTTCTGAAGAGCAGAACCTTTGGTGTGTGGAGCCAGTAAAAATAAAAAAAGAGGTGTAAGTCGTCATCAATGTGTTAAAATCCCTCACCACCCCCAGTCTGAAGGGTTTATGGTGAATTATAAAAAGTAAAAACTCCTGCAGGAAGGAGCAGTTGGACCAGACAGACTACATCACAGCAGAGACGTCCTACTTTCTAACTCTATTCAGCTGTGACTCAAACAATGAAAAGTAGCTACAATTTGTTGAACAGCATGAAAACCGGATTCCAAAAACTCCAACAGCAAGAGTGCTGAGGCTAGCTGATGAAAGTAATTACTCAGGAAGAGCTCAGTGGGTAAATAGTCTGAGACTAACTACCAGGTGACAGTTAAAAACAGTCATTCAGCAGGAACTATTTGGTTACTGGTGCCTCACAGAAGTAAGTTAGCTGTTGGTGCTGAGGGTTTAAATCATGGTGCTTGTAAATTTTACTCCCTGAGGGAGGAGAAAGTAACAGAACAGGGTCTCAGAGATCCTAGCCCTGCATGAACAGGGAGGAAACCAGAAATTCTCTGTTGCTGAACAGCCAAAAAACGCTTCCAGTAGACTCCAAGTTTCACCTGGTCACAACTTCTAATATCAGCGAGGGATTAGGAAGGTACTGCTGGAGACACCAGGCAGCGTTTCATCAACAGGAGGAGGCAGAAGAGGGTTAACAGGACAGTAAAAGAAGAGGTGTCTTGAGCAATGATAGAAGATCAGACAGGTAACAGAGTCAGGTGATTACAGCAGCCAATATGCCACTGATGCATAGAAACAAGTAGAAGAACAGCAATGCAGAAGACACACTTTAGACTGTTCATATATACAGTATGAAAACATAGTTCCATTATGAGGTGCTTCATAAAACTGTGAGCTTACTGTGAAAAAACAACCAAAGCAAAATGTTTTCATTCTGAGGGAAACCAGAAGAGGAAGACAAACAAAGGTGTGGTGAGATGTCTGTCCACCGGCTGTCTTTATCCAGGGAGTGCTGTAATCTGGTTAGCTGGTGGAGCTCAGTCAGACTAAACTGACTCATTACGTAACACCAGAGCTGAAGCTGAGACAGACTGATCAATGGCTGGCTGAGGAATGGACACAAACCAAAACTAAGTTCCTTTCCTATGAATGGAACAGCAGTATGGTGCATCTGCTGAAGATCTAATAACATACAGAACTAACTCAGAAACTCATCTGGACCCTCTCAGCTAAGAACATTCAGAACAAAGAGATGAGAGAACACTGAAATGTAATATCATTACATAAAGCTGAGCAATGCTACTTCTAAACAGTTTGATGTGTGCAAACATTGTTAAATACACTCAAAAATACAGAGAAGAAAAATCCTAAAAGATGTTGGATAATTTAGTGATTTATGTCAGTTATCTCTGAAGAGAAGAGGAACATGATCACTTCCTGAAGCGTTCCATGTTGCAGAGTCACAGCAGCTCAGGATCATGTGAAACTACTGCAGAGTCATTTCACCAAATAAACCTACCACTTAAAAAGACACATATTTACTACAATCTGTTGCAGTAAATGGAAATACAAACACCCAAATTAAAACTCTAAACGAGCCGTTCTCCAGAGTAAAAGGGAGGAACCTGGTTTATGTTGAAAAATCAATACAGTCAATTTAACGGTGACAAAGAAATACACTAGTAAACTGGTCATTGGAGGGAAATCAATAAAACCCACTCAACTGCAACGAAGCACAGAATCCACAAGGCTATTAGTGACATTTGGGTTACGTGAGCAAATGAACTGTGTTCATCGTGCTTTTGTCTGAATAGAGCACAGAGTCTTATAGCTGTTGGGTTTCTTTAAAAAAAAAAACTTGAATAGTTTTCTCACAGCTTCACTCAGTTTATAAAGCAAGAAGCATCAACATAAAGTGTGCAAAATTCAAACAAGGTAGATGAGGTCATCAGAAATGACATTTTTAAACTCCAATGAGGGCTTAAGGGCTGCTGTGAGAGAATGTGTGTTACAGGTAAGACAACACCAGCCTGCACACAGCTGATGTCAGAGATTCTGCACACTGTTTCCCTTCTCTGAGGACGATGCCATGGGAAATGATCGAGTCCATGCTGCACAGTCATCAAACAAAAATCTGCAAAGTCTAAAACCCCCTCACTCAGGCCCTCTAACATCTGATGGCTCAGGAAAAGTAAAGAAATAAAAACTGAAGAAGTACTTCTAATTTCCTTTTGTTCTTATGAGAACAGAAGATAAAGTAAGATAAAGAAAACACTATGACTTCAGTGTTTTCTTATAGAGCCAACCTTAAGTTATATTTCATGATCACACAAAAAAACCCAATAACCCAGAGCTGAGTATCTGTTAATGGAAATGTTTTTATTCATTCATTTTACGGCTGCTATGCATAAGTTATCAAATACATCATATGTGGCAATTAGTCAGTGTCAGTATTTAGAGTCCAAACATTACTTTTATGAATTTAGAGTTATTTTAATTTCTTAAACGTTTCAACTGAAACAACCGTTTCTCTGCACATCACTCGTGAACCGCTTTCAAAGATCAAACGAGTCCAACGTGGGAGTGATTCAAGATAACAGAGCGTGGATTGTACACTCTACAAGGTTCCTATGGCTGATCACAGCAACATGAGCACCATGCACAAGAATTTGAGCACACGCAGTGTTTCTACCATAGTGCATGTTATATGCGTGCAGCTTAACTCTAGCTACAAGGGACGATTGTCTGTCTTGACTGAAGTGGCCGAGACCGATGAGACGAAGACAAAGACACTGCAGAATGTTTCATGAAGTTAGACAAACTATTAGTCTGAGACATTTTCCAGTGAATAAACGTCTGGGAAACTTTCAGAAGAGAAACTGGGTCCTCGTGACGTTTGACTGAGGCCCTTTTTCTGAGAAGCTGAAAGATGATACGATCTGTGAGTTTTTACATTTCCACTGAAGCTTTAAATAAAGAATAGATCAGGTGGTAAAGTAGGTCCATAGAAGTATAAAATAAAATAATTAACCTCCACTCATACACGTGCCTCTCAGTGTTATTATCAATAAACATTAAAATCTCAAAATCCATCTGTTTCTACAGCAGATCAAACAAATTAATCTAAAAGTGTGTTTTATATGGATCAGTTTAAATATGTGTCTGTGTAAGAGTTTTTAATAATATTTTATCCACTAAACAGCCTCAGTTTAGAACTAATGAGTTAATCTAGTTCAAACTATCTAAAAACAAACTGTACTGCTCCAGTCTCTCAAAATTCATAACAGTTCATATGAATATTAGTTTCTAAACCTTTACACTGCCTCACTTTCATTGCACATGGTTCAGTCCTGCGAGCCCATTCAAAGCTTCTGTTATCCCAAAAACACGACCTCCTTGTCTGAGACGTTTTGGGGTGAAACATCTTCCTTCGGTGTTGTTTTGCCTTTGGTTCCTGTGTTCTAAATGAAGGCAGTTTGACAAAGAACCCCCATTGATTAGGTTTTAAAAAGATTTCTGGATCCAGACGAGGCGTGTCTGATCCCCCGTTCATGCGATGAAAATTCAAGTCAGTTAAAATTCAGTTCTGAGAACAAGTGGAAAACCTGAATGTTTCATTGTGGATTCTTTCAGCTTAACGTGCTCTTGATGATATTCACTGGAGCAAAGTAAAAACATCTAAATCCAGCCTGCAGTGTTATGCTCAGTATTAGCTTTTGGAGGAAAAGTGTTTATCAGTGCCTAAAAGCTGATGTCATAATGTAGCAGAGATGTCTGAATCCTCTGCTCCTTAAAGCACAGCCTAGCCCAACACAGCATGAAACTACAAACTGCCATTTTTAAAGGAAGAAAGCTTTCTTTGAATGAGGCTTGTGGACAAAGCTTCACCCCAGGACCAAAGCTCTACTCCTGCATAGGAACACAGCAACAGACACATTTTTACAACAAAAAATACTAAACTCATGTTTCACTTCTAGATGTGTATCCTACAAATCAGTTGAAGCTCATTTATTTGTATATGATTCAGAGAAAGACCGATTATTAATAAAACACTGTGTCATTATAAAGTATATATGTAAATAAGTTCCTGTGCAGTCGTCATGCAGTGTTGGATTTTACAATATGCTGGTATTTTACTCACACCATCCAGCTATAGCTGCTGTTGCTGTGTTTGCACTGTAACTGTCCACTGAGCAAACCTCAAAGGTTCCTAATCTGTGCCCGGGGCACATCACTGCAGCTCGGCCCAGTAATCACCACTCAAGGAGTGCTAATTAACAGCCACACCGAGCAGGCTCCTGCAGAGCGGCCTTTGAGGAATCACAAGTGGCATTCCAACATTCAACACCAAAAGCACACCACACTGGTTGTGTTGTTGGTCATTACATTCACAGGATGTTTAAAAAAACTGTTTTAATCTGACTGAAAACAGAAAGTTCAATTTACATGTAAACACTTTTAGTCTGACTGAATAAATCAGCTTTCTTAAAAGGAGTTGAAAACCTTCTGTGCATGACATATTATTGATCTTTTAACACAAGTCAAGAGACAACGATGCAAGTGCTTCTAAAGATGAGTGGAGTCTCCACTCCACCTGCTGTGGGTCTCCCGACCTCAGACGTAGGTGTCCATTGGAAACTGTTCAACACCTTTGTTACTTGTTTAATCAATAGTTTAACATACAAGGCTTCAAGCATATTATCATGTTAGAATAATGCCTCTAATATGCTGAAAGTGATAGAAAACATGTTGTGCATGTTTATTTTTGTGGGGGCTGGAATGAATTATTTTCATTTTTTTATCAGAAATTTTTTTCAACATCCAAATTTTCAAGATATGAAGCAGTTCCCTCATGATGCTGGACAGAAACAAGCAGAGGAAATATCTGGATGAACAGATGAAAGTTGTTTTTAGGGGGCTGTCTGTGAGATGAAAAGGTCCGGCGGCTCAGTCCGTGTGTACGCACCAGTATGCCACACCCTTCAGAAAAATGAATGAGGAAATTAATTCTGACAGTTATACATGTTGCACTTTTACACCTATTACAAAACTTCATCCGTAATGATCTCACCTTTATTAAAGCTGATTTATAAACTCAATTAAAACCTTGAAAAAACTAACTTTGCTGTTGAACACACATCTGCTACGATCCTGACATACTGTCCCTGAGCAGAGGTGTGAAAGATCACAGTGGCTGTTCATTTCATTTCAATGGAATGAAAATTATCTGGAATATACTCGCAATAAATAAATGATCAAGTGATGCTGTATGTGTCAGGAAGGTGCTCCTGGAATAAAGGTTGGGAACCCACATCTTCTTCACCATGACCTCTGAACAGAAGAAGGTAACTGAAGAAGCTGCTACGTGAAGGAAAATAAGTCAGAAACACCAACAAACATCCAAAAAGTAAAGGAACGTAAAGCTGTCCAATTCTTAACTGCTTCCTTTTCATGCCAGATTTTTTTATTGTTTTGGTCTGTGGATCAATAGTCAACTGGAAAATGCTAAGAACTAAAAAGCAGAGAGGAGGCACATTGCTGTCGCTGAGTCTATTATCAATAAATCAGCTCTAATCCCGTCATGTATATTGAGGAAAAGAAAAAACAGTCACATTAAATAACTGTGTTGCTCTTCAACGATACCTGAACTTAGCAGTGCTTTACTGCTAAGTTACTGAAAGAAGATCAAGCTACTCCACAATCAATAAACTCCTATTAGAAAGTTAAAATCTTACAGAAAGAAACCACAAAATCATTTAGTGTTGTTCTGCCTGTGCAGAACAGCAGAACAATAGGAGGACAACTGGAAGAACAGTAGGGGTTGGTTTCAGTTTTCCTGACAGCTGCCAAGCTGAACTCCAGACTCTGCTGGTGAGAAGCCCTCGTTCAGTCCCACTGGCCTACACACTGAATTTCACTTTGTTAAAATAAAACAATTTAAAAAAAAACAAGCCTTGAACTTCATCTGAATAATACTGATCTAATTATTTGAATGTGGATGGAAAAAATCAACAGCCAATAACCCAAAAGGTGCAATGACTGTAGAGAAATAATCACCAGCTAAATAAACAAACTGGCAAATGTGAGAAAACAACTTCTTGATGTTCATTCAAGTTAAGAAATCCTATTCAGCTGTGACAGATTATCTTTACTAAAAGTATAGAAGCATCTATTTACCCTGACATTCACAAATGTAAAAGCAAGTTTTGTGAAAAAAAGAGACTTTTACACCGACATTAATAAATGAAAAAGTGCTGAAAGATGACTAACTGTGTTTCCTCGATAAAATCTTTCATTTACAACATTTAAGGTCACAGGATGGGAACTGTTGCCAAAATATTTCTTCTGCTTAGCATATAAACATTGTTCCTATTATTACATAAGTCACATTTAAAAGGCAAGCGTGATGACTACCACTTGAATCTGCATACAAGCCTTAAGGAACACAAGACATTTCTTGTGTCGATGCATTTGTTCCACTCCTACAACACAAAGGAAATAATGTGCTTTAAAGGTGCTTTAGAAACAAAACTGATCCATGACTTGTGAGCTCGTATTCTAATATTTAAAGGTCCAGTCTTTCTGAATCAACCTGAAAGTGAAGCTAAACAGACATGCCAGGTTGGAGCTCCAGTGCCTACAGGCAGGCAGCTCTAATGTCCATGTGAATTCCACAAACACGCAGCCTCACGTCACTCCCGGTGTGATGTCATCATGATAACAGGCTCATCATTAGGCCATGAGTAGGATTACTCCTGTTGTCCTGGTTTTAACAGGGCAGGGCTGGAAATGTCAGTGTTCCTTAGTCTGAACAGGAAGCAACACTTTTTACTCGTAGGCTGAAGCTTTTCACCCTAAATGACAAAAAGTTGGATGTTTCATTTATTCCTGAGTCAGACCTGTTTTCAACCCAACCAGCTGTTTTCAGTAGCTTCTTGGTCTGTAACTGTGTCATAAACACGGTGCATATCTGATGCAAGAACATTGTTACAAACCAACTTTCAATTGTTTTAGTTACATTCAGATATTTACAATGTGATTGTTTACCTGTAACTCAGGTAACTACACTAACATTTCAATCAAAAACAGTAAAAAAACATCTTATTTAAACAACCAAACAGAAGGTGGAACCATTTTTAAAATGTAACATCTTCCCATGTTATACTGTAACCAAATCCTCAAACTGCTTCCTGTAAATATTTACTATTTACACCCCAGACCAGGTCCGCTGCAGTCTAACAAACAACTCTACATGTGTGACTACTATGGTTAACCAGTTTTTATATTTTAAAAGCCCAGCTAACATTAAGTTTCTGTATAAAAGTTACAATGAAACAATCTTTTCTCTGCGGTGCTTTTCACATGGATTCACATGTTTACAAATGAAGCTCAAGTGCCTCACATGACTTTTACAACTATTATTTGGTTAAAGCCTGTAGACGTCTGACTCTGTGTGACATTTTAACAAACTAATTCTGCATAAAACAAAAACACCAGCCTTACGTTACCACTGATGTGTTGGGATATTTTTTCCAACAAGTCTAAGCGAACAGTTTAGATGAAAGTTGATTTCATCCCGCTTCGTGCCTCCATCCCGATCCACTCAGTACCACTCCAGTCTTCACTCTGCTGACAGCTAAAATAACACTTTGCAGTCATAAATCTAAGTGTGTTTTAACAAAGTGCCAAAAGTAAGTAAACAACTCTGCAGCCATAGTGTTTGTGCTCAGGGACAAACAGGTGACTCAATGATAAACTGACTCAAAATGTTTAACACTAATCTCACAGTTTGACATGAAATTTGAGCATTAACAGTTTTATTGCTCAGCTCTAGTAGCAGGTATAATCAACACCAGTTTTTACTTTGTGTGCAGCATAATGAAATGTAGAGAGTAACTGTTACAGTAAGCTCTCATGACACAGTTCTTGTTGTGAAAGCAGAGACTTGTTTTATTCTAAATTACTGCAGCTCAAGTTTTACCAGTTTTTCACTCTCTTCTTTCCTCATGTTCCGCCTCTACTGTCTGATAATGTGTGAATGGACTGAATCTCATATCATCCAGAGCAGTCAAAGAACAGCTGGTATCCAGGTAAATGCCCTGGTTCAGAATTTTTCCACTTTGACTGCAGCAACATTTTAGTAATCTGGTCATTTTACGAATCACCCACGGATTAATCAGATGTACACGTGTACGTGCCAGTTGTTCCCAACCTTCAATTCTATGAACCTTCAACCTGCACCTACAGTATAATAAAAGCTGTGTCCCTCTCTGCTGTCCAAACTGCACACGCACATAAGCCCCACAAGATCAGTTCAAGTCTTATTTATTTACATACCAAGTGAGAGTGAGAGAGAGTGGGAGAGTCTAACAGTCACCTGGCTCCTGCATACCTTCAGGTAGACGTCAGTTGCAGGTTGCTGATTGATTAACTGCTGATAAATTCTCTGATAGGCAGGTGAAGCTGAATGAATTACAAGTAACCTGAAAAAACTGATGTGCTTTATAATAACTGAAGACTTTCATTCAGTGTTCTTATGAAAATATTTCTTTGACACTGAATCATGGCAGCTGAGCTCCTGATTGCAGCTGAGATATTCTAAGATCTTCATGCAGGAAATGCAACTTCTTCCACTGCGTTTCAAAAAAACAAAAAAAAAAAAAACAGCATAAACCTAATTTGGATGTCCCGACAGGTGGAGGGGGGTGTGTGTGGCTGAATAAGAGTCACGCACACTAAAAACTGGACTTCTCTGTCCACCATGTGCATGGACTGATGCAGCTCCATGTTTTCTGTCTCTACTGCACTTTAAACAGGATGGTTCAAGATGCTGCTTCTGCTCACTAGTTTCACCAATCAGAAACGTGTCATGCGCTGATGTTACACTATTGTGGTGAACTAATTAGATTTTACTATATAGTTTTTTCTCTCCTTATGTGATATAGTCCCAAACTTTTGGTCTTTTTTCTCATTTCCCTCATAGGATGTTTTCTCTTCCATCACACAGAAAACTGTCAGCTTATTGGCCGACAGTAATAACAGGTGATCACCGAGCAGTGGACAAACACATGGTTTAAATAAAGGACCAAATCAAATTATTTTACCTTAAGGATTGTTGGTAATTCAGTAATTTGAGTTGCTTGAATAACTGAGCCCTAATGATGACACAGACGGGATGGGTACCATGTAAGTGCTGTGCCACCAGACCTGCAGGCAGGCAGCCATGAACAGGGAGGGTTGGGACTCTGAGGGGTTTGAAGTTGCTTTCTGGACACAGAGAACTCTGAGAGTCAAGACATTAATATCCTTCTCTCCGCAGCAGTGTGAACACTTCAGCTACTCCATAATATCACATACGATCTTCAGGATTTTTGACACCAGCAGCCAGATCACACTTCCATCATATATCTATCTTAACATCAATATAATCCACCTAATTTCATATAAGAAGCAAGAAGTTCCACACATGTTGTTGGCTCACGCTAGGAACATGTAAACTTCTCACAATATTATGCATTTGTCCTACTAACCTGAAAAAGCACTCTCCTACTTATTTATTCATTTGATCAGGCTTTAGGAAAGAGTGCCACAGCCAAATGGGCCTGGTTCACTACATGACACTGGATCCATGGCCATGACACACACAAACACAGAGAGAGCAGCTGTTTGGACGAGCCAGTTACACTTTCATAGCCTGCATGCTGCAGGAGCAGCGCGGTTACAGTAACCTGTTAAACACAATGTTCAACAGAACGTCAGCTTAGGATGTTGAGAGCAGAGAAGTACGAAACATGTACAAGATACACTTAAAAAGTAGTTACCATGATTAAGGACGGTGACATTATTTCCCACAGTGGAAGTATTTGAAAGCAGAAAGATGAGCTGACGTTGCAGTAACTGAAACTTCAACTTGTTTAATGCTGTTCTAACCAGTTACCTATACATGAAAGTAAACAACTCAGATAAGACCTTATGATTTACAGACTTTATCAACTCTCCAGTGTCGTTTTCAGCGGAGGTAACAATGACCTGGCCTATTTGAATATTAGTGGAGATTTCTGGATGACAGGTGGAAAATTCAGACCCACAAATTTACATCAAGAACCACAAATTCAAATGCTTCATCTGCAGCAGCTCACTAAGCAAATAGGGTATAATGTTCTTTTGTTTTGTCCTGTGCCATTAGAAACATGTTGAGGATAGATTTGCACACTAATACAGTGATACGGGCAGCGTTTCATCTGGGTTTACAACTGTTTGTTTACCTTTTGGGGTTTTGTGTAAATATGATTGAGAGCATGAGGTTATTTAGTTTTTTTTTTTGAAATTCTAGGCCAGTTCTAGAACTTGTCTAATAATGATTAACATTGCATAATACGTCAACTTGTAAAAATACATTATACTGCAGATGGCTGATCCTAGAAGTGACAAGCCGAATCATCTGGAATTAAATTTAAGAACAAAATTCATCTGCTGAATGAACAAATTCTACTATAGTCAAGTAGTAGAGTTACAGCAGCAGGTCCAACTTTCCACACGGGTCTGGGGTGGATGGAGCACTGCTCTTCATCTTATTTAAGATCTTAGACCAACAGTAGATTTTAAAGTACATATACTGGAAGAGGTTTGTTGTTTTACATTATCACTAGGTGTATCCATCCTGCTGCTGTAAAAAGTCTGTATCACCATCCTATGTGTTTTTTTTTCCATCCACCCAGTGTCTCACCAAACAAAGACTCCACAACTACAAGATGTAAATAATTCAAAGCAAAAGTGTAACTCAATCATCTCCCATCGTGACTTTGTTGGAAATAATGGGAAAGACCCAGTTACAGTTTGAACCTTAATGAGCAGGAGGTCTCATGATGTGAGGCACCAGGATCTGGGGTGAAACTCAAAATGCTGCTGACTCACTCGGTTGAGTTAGAAATCTTGGTTTCTTTCTAAAAAGAGTCGTTCTGACAGGTTAGGAAATGAACGTGAGTAGGTGTAAACACTGACTTCTGCTAAGCTGGTGCTTTAAATAACCGTTACATCACACACGCACCTTAAATACAAACCTGCCCATGATGTGCTGAATCGTGACAGCCGGTTCTTACTCAGAACATTTAGAATAATTCCACGACTAGTTAAAACGTTGGGAGTAAAAAATAGACTCAGCTATTCTTGAGACCATCTTTTCCAAATACATATTCAGTTTGCAAACAGATGCGGTTCACCTAAATGTTGACTCTGAAAAACCTATTCTGACTCTTTGAAATATCAACGAACAATACACATGCTTACATAAACGCATTTGAGGCGCTCAAACGCAGGAGCTGATGATCCGTTTACAGACAAGCACCGAACTTTATTTGTCCATAAAAATATACATATTTAGTTTAGCTTGTTAAGTACGCATATTAATCATTAAGAAGTGATGAATGTTCTTTTCAGTCAGTAGACCGGACCGTAACGTCTAGCTTCAGCCTGGCTAATCAGCAGCTAGCGTTAGCCAAGGCTAGTAGCAGGAGTATCCTTTTACTGCTTACCTTCAGCGGCCTCGCTGATGTTTCTCTGATCGTCCCATTAAGTTTTCCAAGGAGTGCCAACTTCTAAATAGTATGTATGATCCCAAAAATATTTTCTTCTAACTTTTACGCATATTCACAGGTAACAGTACGCATAAGATCCTAAACCGGACCATCACCGACAAAGTAAATTCTCCAGCACTTACAACAACAACGTCAAACAACGACTTAAGCCCGCCCCCCAGAAGGAGGATCCAATCACAAAGCTGGGCTTCTTTTACCGACACTAACAATAACCAGTGATGAAGCTGAAGGACTTTGAGTTTACCCAGTAGAGTAAACACCAAATGAGAACAACAGTGTGAAACATTCACATGCCAATTGGCTGCTGGGAAAAAGGGGCCAGGGGTTTTATCCAACTAGCCTATGAGTGTGGCACTTGGACCAGAGTGACAGGTGTAGACAGAATAACTGGGGCGTCACCACTGACTGGGTGAGATCATGCTGAATGATGTCAATTCTACCTCATTCATGATGCCAAATAAAACACAACATTTATTTATGTTTTAAAACTTTATTGTTCCCCAGATTATAAAAACACAAAACATCCTATCACAATAAAATGCAAACTGAAGTATTTTGAGGGAATTATGAAAACTATAAACATGTACAATCAACAAATTGAATATTGAATGTTACACAAAGCTTCACTACTGAAGCAGCAAACACAAGTTGCAAGTTTACTAAGATGCTGCAATGTAAGCCAATTTATTTTTGTATAATTTATCTCAATAACAGTTCCTGTGTGAAACACTGCAGCTGTTACTCAAAAAATATTGTACAAAAATTCAACGGTTATATTTTTAGAGAAAAGATGAGAAACGGCCTCTCTTTGCGATCTGACAGACTGCTTCCACTCAACGCCGTCTCCTGTCTGGACTTCTGCTACGTCTTCTCCCACCACCCCTGTGACAAAACATGACAAGTTACTGCACAAACAGAAAGGCAGTTTGTTGAAAAACTATTTCATGTGGAGCCATTCCACAGCATGAGTACATTAAAACAATTATGAACAAGAATTTTAAAACTACTTGCATCACAAACACCAATGGTAGGGAGGTTAGTGAAAATGACCTTCACTGGCCATGTTTGGATCAACATATACTTGAATATTTTAAAGCTGTTTATTTGAAAAAAGGATAAGATTCAGAGTTCTATTGTAAATGAAACCAAAAGCCTCACCTCCTCTTGTTCTTGGGAGGTCCTCTTACAAACGCCCAGTCTACGCTGATAGTCTGACCCATCAGGTCCTGACCATTGAGCCCCTCCATGGCTGCCTGGGCCTCTTTGTATGTCTCATACTCAACCAGTGCATAGCCCTGAGGACAGGTGTCGTAAAATCATACAGATTATCAAAATAAAATAAACACTGTTTTGGAATTCATGTAAAAACTGAATTAAAAGGTTTAACTTGAACACAATTAACCTTTTTTAAGCATATCCAGGTGTGAAACTACCAGGAAAATACATTCTCTGACATAATATTTTCATTAAATGATTTTATAACACAGTATAAATCTTATTCTTTCAAAAGCAATTGAAAGATTATCAATAAGATCAATAAAATGACATAATCCAACTCCAAACAACCTGTTAAAGTCCAGGCTTTGTTTTGCTTAACTAAAACAATGCTGCCACCTTGTGGCTGAATTAAGACATTTATTTGTTTATAGAAAACAAAAGGATAATGTATCAACATGGAATAAACAACACAAAGACAGGAAACTACAGAGCTGTCTTATGTCAGATATTAGAAATTTCTACAATAATTGATCATAATTTTTGGTATGTGGTAAATTATGAGCTGAAAAAGCTGTTTTAAACTGTTGATTCATATAACAACATAGTTTCACTCATTTAGGAATTAATGTATTTATTATATCTAAGATCATTTGCCTACAAATAAGAATGTTTGTGTAACAATAGATAAAACAGCTGATCAGAACTAATCACAATCAGAAAAGGGACAGGTTCTTAAATTGGTGCTTTTATTAGTCCCGCAGTGTGTAATTAAAACACTGTCTTTAAATGACCAAATGGAAAAAGAACTTTATAAAATCTTAGATTAAATGAAAATGAAATCAGTGAGGGAAACGGAAACATAGTGACAGACGATGCTCACCTTCAGGTAGCCTGTTCTACGATCCAGGTTGAGATGCAGGTTCTTGATTTCTCCAAACTCTGAAAACTTGTCATGTATGTCTTCCTCTGTGGCCTCTTCATGTACACCAGTCACAAACAGGATCCAGCCCTCCACAGCTGCAGCAAACAGACATTCCATTAAATCAATTACGTTTGTCTTTGAGCAGTATTTAGCATCTGATTATGTACCCGGAATTAGCCTCCACAATTAAGCAACATACAACGTCCATTGCAAAATATCAACGCAGCAAAATGTCATCAGTTTGAGTGTTTTTTGTAAATAAAAAGATTTCTTGAGGCAGTGGAAGATAAAAAACATCATCAGGGAGCATCAACAAATCTCAGAAGACAGAAATGAGTTTAAATTAAATGACAGGGTTCAGGGAGGTTATTAGACACAATTAGACAAACATATTAAGACGTCTAGGCAGAAAGTCTGTCACAACGTATATATTTACATCTCTGAGGACCCGGTTCATCCCCATCTTGTTCCACTGTGTCATAGTCTTCTTTAGCTCTGGACCTGGATCCCTCCTCTAAAAACAGTGAGAACAGTAGAACATCAACATCATTACTGTAAAGTTAAAGAGCTCCAACGAGAGGGTAACTCACCTAAGCCAAAGCCTCGTCCTTTTCTCTTCTTGGCCTTCTCTTTCAGCTTGTGGATGCTCTCTGAAGACAGATCAATAAAATCAGAGCTCAGGGAAGCTGCTGTGCTGCCAGTTTACTGACTAACCTAAATGTGTACCAACTACAAGTTCTTGCTTCATTCAGTACTTTAATTCCATTCAGCTAATTTTAAAACTTGACAGATGTGTGAGTACAATAGCTTTTAACGAAAGGTGTCCAAGAATTCCATGAGTGATTTATACCCAGAAAAGAATTAATTTATTTTTGCATAAAGAATCTGGGAGACAATAGGCAGGTATGAGACAATAGATGTTAATAGTATCATAATCTTGTTCTGTTGATTTGTATCCTCGACAGCTGCATGAACAGAAGGCGGTTATAAAAAATGGCTTTGTCGATTAGCGATCAGGTATTCTATTAATGATGTCACTGAGGAAATTTTACGTTCACAACCTTTGAAAATGTTGTTCATGTTCAAGTCACAACTAATCAACTTTCTGCTGTAACAGATTCATCCACAGGTATGTAGGATTTAAACACTAATTTCAAAGTTTTTATATTTTTATGACACTAAGAGAAAGGGTTTTATAGAGCCTTAAATTTGTTTATGCGTCTTCCGTTCTGTTATTTGTTTATTTATTAGAATTTTCGCATTATGAAATAATCTAAAACAATAAAAATGAAGTTTCCAGTCGATTTTATAACTTTAACCAAAAGTACAACCACATTCATGTTAGCTAACAGCTATCGAGGCCCGCTGTTAAAAAATATTTACAAATACACATTTGAACAAAGGATTATTTTAAAAGCAGTTTCTGAATATTTCCAGACACGCATAGAACGAACTGAATGAATCAAGAGCGACGTTAGCTCAGTGTTAGCTCAGTTAGCTCGGGCCTGCTAACACGTAGCATGTCGTTTGGCCAAATTCACTGAAACAAACTTTAAAATTTACATATAATTCACACACAGAAATCTCAGAACACCTGCTACTGAATGTGTAAACAATAATTTTACCATCACCATCCTCATCCATAGGAAAGTCCTCGCCTCCCGCCTCATGAAGATCTAACACGTCCGCCATGTTGCTTCTCTGTGAACAGTTTGTTTCTTTTTCCTGTTTTTCTTTTAGTTTTTCTTGACACTGATGTTCAGTACCGCCACCTACTGGATTGGAGGTATGACACAACACGTAAAAACCATCGATATATTACTATAATATATAATAAAACTATATATCATTGGTAAAACAACCTCTATTTAATTAATCTATCTGCTTCTTAAAGATGAGAATCGGATTTAAAATTAAGTTTTAATCATAAAGAAATTTTCAGGCTTGAAAAATTGAAGCTATTGATCATATAATTCAACTGGGCATTAAGTAGTTTAATAAGTCCTGTGTGTTCTGTTCTATGATAAATACAACGTCTGTTATACGTGATGAAAAATGCAGATTGATTGTCTGTCAGTCATTACCTTTACCCACTTATTCCTGTTCAGGGTCATGAGGAGCTGGTGTTCAGCAAGACCTGGGGTTGCACCTGGACCGATCAGGGTCATGACAGGTAACCATTCAAACACACTCTCACCCAGGGACAATTTAGAGTTGCCATTCAAGCATGTAACAGTGCAACAGGCAACAGTGCTACCCACTGCACCACAGTGCAGCAACCAGAATAATCATTTCTTATACGAATGAAATATTACCTTGTAAATTGTAAGATAAAATGTACTACATGTGAAATATTGCTGTAAATAATATGACGTATGAAGCAAAGGTCAATGCTCACCTCACTCGCGTGTGGACTTTTACTTTGGCTGATTTAATTGTGAGTGTTCTGCTGTCCTGTTTGTCTTATTTTTAGCATATTCAAGAAATAGTTTGCAAAGAGGTGTTAAACTAAGATTTCTATTACAATTGTGCTCTGTACTTTAAAACATAGCAATTAACCTTCAAATTTGAACTTGGAATTTGTTTTTCAAAATCCTAATTTCCCTTCATGTATGGTAACTTATTGTAATGAATGGAGTTTGTCATTTGGTTAATTAAACAAACAATGTTTAATATGTGCATTTTATGTGTGCACTTGTAGTTATTTATGGAATTGAAACTATAAAAACTATAAGCTATCAATAAAATAAAAGCATATAAATTGTGTAAATAATTGTGATAACACTCGGATTCTGATATTGTTTTCGTAAATATCTGCAATTTGTTCTGGGCTTTCAAAAAGGTTTTTTCCCTTGCACCATCAGTCACCAGGTTCATGGATCGCCTGTGCTTTTTTACCTGCAACTCACTGTTCAAGATGTTTTTAAGCTTCATAGATGAACGATTGGCTTGATCTTCTGGTTGAAACGTGTGGAGCAGGACAAAAATATTGTTTCTAACATTTCTTGAACAAAACATTCAGAAAACACTAAAGCAACGTTAAGCTTTTGAAACTCAACATGATGAAACACTATTTTTGTGATTGTAAATCATCTGACTGTCTCTGATCTTTAAGAAAATTGAATAAAAGGATAAAACTGCAAACAAAACAAGAAGTATGCCGATTTTTTAAAGGATAAAGAAGTCCTTTTTCTCTGCGGAAATTGATTGCAATGTCGCCATCTAGTGGTCATCTGCTGGAACACAACATCTCAAACTTGTTTACAGAATTCGTTAATTATTTTCTGAGCTGCTACTGTTACAAGCAGAATTATAAAAGGACCAAAAATATGACTTAATTATAAAAACAACTGAGATTCTCAGTGAAAAAACAGAAACAATTAAAAAAATATAAGGAGAATTTTTTAATAAAAGTGATAAAAGTGGGTGAGGGTTCTGTACAGATAAAACTACCGTAAATAAAAGATGTTGTCTCAAAACAAATCTTTGTTTTGTTGTTATTCATTTTAAAATAATTATGAATCAGTCAACACATGAGAAACAGCAACATCATGTGGTGCACAATCACTTTATTTAAGCTGATATCAATAATATTAAAGATAAAAAAGTCTTCCTGTCAGACAAAGCACTCTGTCTTCATCATGTGGAGGAAGACACGGTACAGATGTTCTACATGGAGCATTACAGATTTGTAAACACTGAAGATTCAACTCAGGCAACATTCTTTTAAAATGTCTCACAGAGCCAAACACAGTTTTCCAACAAAGTCAGGCAGAGAGTTTCTTTGTAACCACTTTATTATTCTCTTTGTTCCTGAAGAGGTACAGCACAGTATCAGGAGCAACAAAAACAGACAGATATGCTGGTTGCCATAGCGATACCTACTGCTGTGACAATGCAAAAAAGAAGAAAGGACAAATATATTTATACAACAACAAGATGTTCCAATGACTTTTAGCTCTGTAAAGGTGACATCAGAGGTGATGGTTAAAAACAAAGACCCACTGGTTGACCACACGGCGTGAGAAAGTGCATGAGCTCAGACTGTGGTATCTCCTACCATCTTCTGTGTGACGAGTTTATCATTAGCTGCTGTAAACTGTCAGGTACTCGCTGATAGGAGGGAGAAGACGGGATCTTAGACTTTGTCTTCAGTTAATAAAATCTGTCTCATCAAATAACCTTCTGAATGATCGGCCTTTACCGTCATCATTTAAAACATGAAAATATACTCAAGTTGTATTCAGTGCAGGTCAATCAGAGCTGCATTTTCTTTAAACAGAAAATCATTTGATGTTTTATTTAAACGTGTCATCTTATGGTCTGTTAAATCCCAGCAAGACTTTTTATTTTCATATCCAAAGACGTTGTAGTTTAAAGAATCACATTCAGATTTTATTTCATCTAAAAGAGGCAAAAACTAACAAATAAATAAATAAATAAAATAAGTCTCAATAAAACTATAAACTTTGTCTTTAAAAAATCTTTCTGATGTTGAAAATACAAACAGTGAAATGACAAATGAAGCCTGAGTGTAATCAGCTCATGCAGAAGTCTGACTGAATTCTATAGGCTTTAATTCTAAAGCAACATGTTTGTGACGCGTTGAAAAAGACAAGGATCAGCTTTCTGTTTAAAACGCTTCTCTTTGGCTTCAGGTAGTAAATTTTTTTTTTTGCTTCTGAAGAGAAAATCCTGTGAAGAATCTGAGAAATGTTCTTGAATTTGGAGCTGCATGAATCTCGTCATGACTAATTTCTGCCTCACTGTTTCGTGTCACAAACTGAGTGAACTTTGAACCCTTCTTGTCACAGACGGTATCAGGCATCAAGGTTCAGCCAGCACTGTAGTTTCTCTGACCTTTTAATGCCACTTCTACTCTGTGGAAGTGATTAAATTCTGCATAGCTATGATTAACTCATCCACTGAAGATATAAAAGCCTCTGGCTTTCTGACAGGAGGCACCATCAAGTCCTAGACCCTGAGGAGTTAAGGTAAGTCCCCGGCTGCAGCGCTTTGAGTGTCTCTTACTCTTTGTATGGAAAAAGATTCAAACTCATTGCTTGTATAACTAAAGAAAACACACAGAACTTTAATTTAATTCTAATTTATCCAGTTTTTATCTTTAACTGATGTCTTCCTGTGTCTTTAGGTTGGTCTGAATCATCTGCAGCCATGAAATTCTCAGCTGTTGCTACCCTTGTTGTTGTGCTGGCTGTTGTCTATGGTAAGGCTACAGAAACCACAAAAACATGATTATGACATGGAACAGCTTTCAAGTTTGACTTAGTTTTAATCAAATGAAAATATTTAGAACTTATATAATTAAACTTATTATTTTCAGATGAATTAATGTAGGTCTCTGGCCAGAATAAAAGCCTGAACATTAAGAAACAACTGAGAAGTTCAAGTCTCAGTGCTGCTGTTTATTTCAGCTGTAATTTTAACTGGATTATAAAAAAGAATGTTCAATCGCAGGATCCGAGGCTGCAACGCTGGTGAAGCGTGATGTCCAGACAGACGTGGAAAAGTTCACCGAGCTCTTTAAAGACATGTCCGCCAGTGTCAGAGCTGCGACTCAGGAGATGGTGGAGAAGATGAAGAGTCTGGAGATGACCAACGCTGCTCAGTAAGAAACATGACAGACGAGTTGATTCTGACTCGGGGTTCAATTAGCTTGTTTAATCAAAACATCACTCACCACAACAAGCTGGACAGAAGGATTCTTAAATACCCTTAATAAAAACAAACAGCTGATTTGTTCTTGGAATAGTTTTATCAAAATTGTGTCTAAAAATTCCACCAAAAGCCAATTTTACATAAAAATAAGACGTCTTTTTTTTTTTTTTTTTTTTTTTTTT